>QEOT01005073.1:45994-65116 GCA_003123785.1 Pterocarya stenoptera | reverse complement strand
AAAAAAAAAAAAAAAAAAAAAAAAAAAAAAAAAAGAAGAAGAAGAAGAAGAAGAAGAAGAGAGAAAGATAGATGAGAAAAGATATTATAGAGTGCGCAAGCGCCGTATAGTACTCTTTCTAAAAAATATGAGTAAATAAGAGATTCACATAAAAAAAAATAATATTTTAATAGTAGATTCTACTATTTTTCAAAAAAAATGTGCGGCACTAACATAATTTTAGACTATATCTTTTGATTACTTATAATATGAAACACATGTATATGCACTAACGAAAATAAGTCTAAATTGTACCGCCATATCCCAACAGAAACAGAAAAATAGGAGTTTTTGGGTGCTGAAAAATCCACCGCGAGAATTTCTTTTTTCCTTTTTTCATTTTGACACGGGAGGAAAAGTTTGAAACGTTGGAAAAACCTAATCGTAAGTAGCTAGGATCCTACATGTGATGAACAGTGAAAGCGCACCATCCTTTTGTAGGTAAAATGGCACCGGCCCTTGGGTTCCATTCTCAAACGTGGTAGGCATACATTTTCTTTTGCAATTCTGACTTGATATATATGAAACTTTAGCGATGATCGCCGAGTGGCAATTAGAGCTATTCGCTATTCAGAAAAATGTCTTTTTCTTTGTGTTTTTATGCTGCTACTCGACCATCTGAGTTTATGCTACTCCACCATCTGAGTTTACCGCTTAGATGGCTCGCTTGACCAAGTAGTATCATGTGGCATTATTATTATCACCAATATTAAATTATTATATATCATGGTGGCAAGCATCTACAGAATGATTCATTGACTATAAACGATTACCAAATGACCAACACTAGCATAAGAGGCCTCTTGGGATTGCAACTCTTGAACCACACTAAGACAATTAGTTTCAATGATCAATTTCGGAATGCCTAGTGGAATGCAAAGCTGAATCCCTCTCAACACAGCATTAGCCTTAATCGATGCTACCTCATCCACCTCTAACTCTGTTTTGCTTGTAGCCATCAAAATTATTCCATCTTTATCTTTCAAAATAGCCCCAACGCCAAGTTTTCTTTGATTCGCAAAGACTGCCCCATCCAGATTGCGTTTAAGAAAGCTGGAGCTTGCCACTTAGTTATCTGTCATAGTTGTTGCTCTGATGTAACAGCTCGCACATCATTAAAATCTTTGCAAAGGGATATGGCCTGCTCAGCTGCTTGCAAAGGTTGTATTAGATTCTGCTCCATCTGCATTTAGTTTCTTCTATACCATGAGCTCCAACAAAGGACAAAAAATAGAGTTAACTCTCCATCACTACCTTGCATCAGAATCCTTCGTACAACTTGTATAAAATTGAGAGAAGAGTGAAGAAGGTTGAAAAATGGGAGAATTTCTGCCAAACAATCTGGTTAGTAGGACTTGTTAACAAAGCATGAGTAATATCTTCCTCATTATCCAAGCAAAAACAACATAGAGAGTCCACCTCCACCTTTCTCCTCCTAAGGTTCACAAGAGTTGGCAAAATATCCTTACAAGCTTTCCAAGGAAACATTTTAACCTTCCTAGGAACTTTCAAATGCCAAATTTTCCTCCAAAGCTTCCTATCTTGCACTTGCAGGGATGTTTCCTCATCTCCACTAGCCTCAATGTTATGAATCAGCTGGTGGGCACTTTTAACAGTGAACTTGCCACTTACTTCCTTGTCCCAACTCCACCTATCCACACAAGGACTTGATGATAATCAAACCTTTAGGATCTCCTCAGTATTACTTGGATTAAAGAGAGCTCTAATAAGTTGTAAATTCGATGTTCTAGTTGTCCCATCAATTAAACTGTCCACGGTGGCTTCTTCATCAATAGCTGACCCAAGACTCCTATCCAATTCAGTTTGTAACAGTCTAGGACCAGGTAACCAAGGGTCCTTCCAAATCTTCACCAATTCACCATTTTCCACCCGCCACCTATATCCTTTTAGTAGCCATCTCCTTGTTTCAAAAATTCCTCGCCAGGCATAGGAAGGATTATTCCCTAAAGATGCTTGGAAAAAGGTACTGTTAGGGTAATACTTGGGTGTGGTTAAAGATGACAAAATTTATGATGCAGAGTAGAGTTAATTGAAAAATAATATGAATAACATTAATTTTCTTACGGTCTTGAGTGAGGAGTAGGGGTGGCAAATTGTAGTTTCGGATCGTGTTCGTCTCGTGTCAATTCATGAACATTCGACTATATAGGCTAACCCGAACCCAATTCGTTATGGTAAATGTGTCAAACTTCCAAACCCTAACCCAATCTATTTAGATAACGGGTCGTCTCGTGTCACCCGTTTTGATCCATTTATTAATTAATTAAAAATATATTAACATGACACGACTTATTTAAACTCATTTCTTTCATGTAAATGGATTGAACTAAAATGCATAACTCAGTTGACATTATTAACATAATTTTACATAAAGTTAAAATCTACACATTAATAACCACAATATCTTAAAAAATATATGTAATTTTTAACATATAATAAAATCAATATTACAAGCCATACAATAACAAATATGAGAAATTACAATCCCAACAATAAAAATATAAGCATACTTTCACAATATCAATATTACAACTTAAGAATAATAAAATTTTAAATTTTAAATAAATTCTGAATGGGTCAAAACATGTTGATTTTGTGTTAAGTAGGTTGACCCATTATTGACCCGATTATAAATCGTGTCATAACGATTCAATCCATTTTGACCCGAATCTGTTAACGTCAAACTCGAACCTATAATTTCATATCGTGTTCGTGTTGAGTTCATGAATTGTGTCAGGTATTGCCACCCCTAGTGAGGAGACCCCTGCCTACCATCGACATGGCATGATTGCACTAAACAAAATAAATAGAAAAAACCCCACTGCCCCCAAACATTTGTAAGAAATATCATTCGATTGGTCTGGGACATCTGTATATTTCATTTTGGCTTAAATTTCGAATTGTTGTGGGTTTGTTTAAGGCATTTCGCCGATTCTCAATATTCTAGCCAAAATTCACGTTTCAGTTTGGAAAGTTTAATTAGGTGGAATTTCTTGTAAGATATATGTAAAATTCTAGGGCATGACGTTTGAGAAGTAAGACGGGATAATAATTCTATGAATAATATGAACTAGTTTATGAATAATAGTGAAATTACTTGAGTTAAGATATTTTATTGAGTTTTAAGAAAATAGAAGAAAAAACTAAATAAAAGTATTATAAAGTTAAAATATTATTATAATATAATTTGTTTAATATATTTTTTATTTTCAAATTTGAAAAAGTGTATTGTTTTTTTTTTCTTTTTTAGAAGTTTGAAAAAATTGTAATAATTAGTTAATGATTGATTAGATAAAAAACTTTAAGATTTGAAATTAAAAGTAGTATTTATGTTTGAGTGATGTTTAGGATCAATAAAATTAATATGAGAAGTTTTGAGATGAGATGAGATCACTTTCCCGTTACTATTCGCTAATTTTCAACCCAGAGAATCGATGTGTGCAGCATGATTATTGTCAATAATGTGTTTGAAATTATCTTTTGGAAAAACACATCAGTCTCATCTTTTGGAAAAGCATATCAATCTCATATTCAAGCAATATGATGCCCCGATTTGAGAATAGTATTTGTCTAAACATCTCTTTCTATACTCTTGGTTCTGTGCAGGTTAGTGTGCTTAAGCTGTATATATAGCGACACTCCATCACTTAAGAGTAATTTATCTCTTCTGATATACACTATATATCTATATAGTTACCTTAACGTACAACAAGTCCATGCAAATAATATATTATTAATTTGTTTATCTAAAAACTATACGGAGATTAATAAATCAAAGTCTCAAAAGATATAAATTATGAGTTTTGTTAGGTACAATCGGGAAATGCAATCGGGGGGTAATCAGGCTTTATCTAACAGTTTATGTAGAATAAAATATAATAAAAAGGACAAAAGTAAAATGAAAAAAAAAAAAGAAAGCTAATCTTAAATAGACCTCATTAGCCTGTGCATTTATCACATGCAACTTTCTCTCTCTCGCAACCTTTCTTTTTCTCTCTCAACTTTCTTTTCTCAACTCTCTCTCTCAACTTTCTCTTCTCAACTCTCTCTCTCTCGCAGCATGGCTTTCAACGTTTCCATCAAAACCCCAACTTCACCCAATTGCAGCAAATCTTCTCGCATCCTAGCATTAATTTTTGTTTTTCTCATGTAATTTTATTCTTTAATTGTTTTTGTTTTGTTAAGCATCATTGATAACAAGTTTGCAAGCTGAAAAGTACCTGAATGAGCAGCAGTTGATGCAGAGTGGTGGGCTGAAGTGCCACCCCAGTAACACTTCCAGTATTTCTCAACCATTCTGGAAATAATGTGGGTTCACTTCTTTCCATAAGGAGCACTGAACATGATAAAAATGGAACAAACAACACTTCTCACCTTCACCAGCTCCACTTTTTTTCCACAGTTTTTCAACACAAAATCACAAAGTTTTGACAGCAATTTTGCAATTTCCTTACCTTAATCTAAACTTAATAATTACGGCCAATGCTAGTCAGTTCTCCAAACACACTAGCCAATATATGTATGACCTTCATGGGCTCTTCTATACTTTCACAACTAGGTATGTCCTTCATCAAACCCAGGCTTAATAGCATCTATTTTTCAATCAAGAAAAGAAAAATTTTCATAGGTGAGAACCTAGTGCACAAGAATGAAGGCAATGTCAAGAAAAAGAGAGGGAAGGATTACGACAGATAAAATTGATAGAAAAAAAAAAAAAGAAACAAAATGGAGAGAGGGAGGGAGAAAGAAATGAATTATTTTTTTAAATGGAGGTGCCGGTTGCACCAGGCGGTTGTATCAAGTATTTTTGATAAATTATTATAAGAATTAGAAAACTAAAAATTAAAGAATAAAGAAAAATAGAAAACATTTGAAAATGATAAATTAAAAAAAAAAGGACAAAAGAGGAATAGCCCTTCATGGTTTTGTTGTAATTTACTCGATCTTCTTTATAATAATATATATATTTATATATATCTTTGCATAAGCAGTTAACTGTTACGAATGCTGAGGGCAAGGCTTTGAAGAGAAAAGGGTCTCTAATGGAGGGCAGCGATTGTATTAAAGGTCATGGGAAGAAGGAGGAAGATTATATGGGGCGTTTTGAACATTAATTAAACGAGGAGTTTTGTATTTGAACCAGTAACTTGTGTTTTGAGTTTTGTATGTTGCGTTTCATTAAATGGAATGGTGCATTTTGTGATTAGAGAATGTAGGTGTGTGTTTCACTTGTAGAATGTTGTGTTTTGCTTATATGGTGTGTTTCATTATTTTGTAAGAACAATTTCCATAGGAATATAAGCATGAAGAGTTTAGGGTCTTGATTCAGGGGTTGATCTTGTGTTGAACTGTTCTTGGAGGTTGAAAATTCCTCAAAAATTTTCCTCAAGGTTACTAATTGAATCTTGATCAGTTTCTTATTCTTGAGTTGTTCTTATTCTCTAGATTTGTGGTTTGTTCTTAGTCTGGGCAAGGATTGCAAGCAGTCCTTAAGAAGTGGTATCAATTGAAGGCGATCCTATGATGGTAGAGGGCACGAGTTCAACAACGTTGAAAGTTCATCAAGAAGGTTCTCAGAAGCAGCAAGAAATGGTCCAGAACCAATTGGAGAACCACCACCAAGTCATCAATGAAATGTCTAAAAGGTTAGATCAACTCACTGAACTACTTTGTTCTTTAGTCAGATGTACACAAGTTAATCCGCTTAAGAAAGAGTCTCATGAACCCAGGGTAATGGGTTATGAGGATAGGGGTGTTGTGCGAAGAGGGATACATTTAGATTTTTAACATTTTGATGGTAATAATCCTGCTTGGTGGATCTTTAAAGCCACCTAGTTTTTTTACTACCATCAAACACCTTCTAACCAGAAGCTTTTAGTGATTCTTATCGTATTGAAGTAAAGCATTGGTTTGGTACCAAGATGCCTTGGATCTGGTAAGTTCACAGGGTGTGATTCTTTTGTCAAAACTTTACAAGTCAGATTTGAGCCAACAACATATGATGACCTAATGGAAGCATTGACTAGATTGAAACAAACTTCTTTTGTGGCTGTGTATAAGGCACTATTTAAAACTTTTTTGACTAGGTAGAAATGGTTGTCTCAAAGGCATAAGCTTAGTTGCTTTTTGAGTGGGTTGAAGGATAAGATCTGACTTCCCATCAGGATGCTCTGTCCAATTAACTTTAGTGCAACTTTTGGATTGACAAAAATATAGATGGAGTACATTTTGGCCTTAAGGAAAACATGGAAAGAGAGTAGGGTAGTTGTTGAGAGAGGATCCTTTGATACAGTAACACAAAGGATCAATAGAACACACAAAACTAGTGTACCAGCTTGAAAGATTTCTTCTTTTTCAGATGGATGAGAAAAGAAGAAAAGGTCTTTGTTATCACGATGATGATAAATGGAATACTAGTCATGTGGGCAAGAATTCCAAAGTATATCTTCTGCAAATGGATAATTCTGGGAAGGAAGATGAGTACAAGAAAAGGGAGATGAGTCAGTACAAGAAGTTGAAGGAGTTCTTTTGTTTTTGTTTTTTTTGTTTTTTTGTATTTTTTTATAAGAAACTTGACTTCCATTAATAAAAGAAGATTACAGACATTTATCAAGCCAAAGGACTTGAGAAAGAATGTTTGGAATACAATCCCACCACATAGCAATATCATAAACATTAATCGCATAACGAGCTAAACAATGTGCTGCCCTATTTCCTTCTCTAAAAGCATAGACAAAATTATACCCAACGAAATGCATGGAAAGTAATTTAATCTCTCTATATAATAGCCCAAGTAGAGAGTCTTCCATGGAGTGACACTGCAATGCCTCAACTATTAACAAGCAATCAGATTCAACTTGAATGGTTGCATTGCCCGTACTAGAACATAACTATAGCCCTCTGAAAACAACAGTTAGTTCAATAACTTCTAGTTCGTCAACCTCGTGTTCAAGATTGCTAGCTGCCATTAGAACATTACCCTGGTCATCACGTAAGATGCAGCCCATACTAGATTTTTCCAGCTCCCTAAAAACAGCCCCATCCATATATAACTTAAATAAACCTGCTGGTGGAGGTTTCCAACTAAAGTGTTTATTCAACTGGGACTTAGTCTAGTATCTAATCTCTTTATAGTTTATGAGCAAACTCAATGCATTGGCTGCTACATTTCTTGGATTTAAAATGCCTGATCACAAAAACCATTTTGTTACGCCTATACCAAAAACTTCATGCCAATGCAAATAACACAAGCATCTTCTCACTAAGAGCCCTTTGATAAAGGGATAAAACCACATCAAAGAGTCTCATATCTGCAGCAAAATTCATCTCTAGCATGATCTCCATCCAAGTACTCTGTAAGGAGACACAATTTATCAAAGCATGATTGAGGTCTTCACACTGGAAACCACTAAACCCACACTGTGCTTCCGTAGTCACTTCCTCTTTAACAAATTAGCTTTTGAGGGTAGGCCTTCTTCTCAATCACGCCAAGTAAAAATTTTAATTTTACTCGGCACTAGCATCTTCCAAATCTATCTCCATACTAACTTGGAAGAGCTTACTGAGGATGTTTCAGCACCATATGAACCCAGCCTTGTTTTAAGAAACCTATAGCAACTTTTCACGCTAAAAATTCCATGTCTCTTGAGCCCAAATTCGCCTATCACAATTGGCTCCTGGACAGATCACTATCTTGAAAATATCTAACACCACGTTTGGATTGAAGAGAGATCTCAACTTGTGCATATCCCAACTTCTTGTATCACCATCAAAGAGAGTACTAACAACATCTTCGGTACTGGTATCTGGCCCAACCAAGCTCTCTGAAAGCAGAGTCCCATGCCCTGGAATCCACTGATCTAACCATATTCTTGCTAGTCTTCCATCACCAATCCTCTATCTATAGCCTTTAAGAATCCATTTCTTTGCTTTACATATTCCCCTCCAAGTGTAAGAATGATTTCTTCCAAGCCCAGCTTGTAAAAAGGTGAAACTAGAAAAATATTTAGACTTAAATAACCTGAAAAGTAGGGAGTTATTATTTTGCAACAACCTCCACCCTTGTTTAGCCAAAAGTGCTAAATTAAATAACCTGAGTTCTTTAAACCCCATCCCCCCACACAACACATACGAGGCCAGTCACCCAATGGATCTTCCTTTCTTCTCCTTTTTGTCCCCACCAAAACTTTGACATTAAACCCAAATCAGAACACAAAGAAGAGGGTAACAAAAAACAGTTCATGGAATCGGAAGGGATAGAGAGTGCCACTACTTTTAAAAGAGCTTCCTTTCCCCCTTGAGGTAGTAACTTTTCTTTCCAACCTTGGAGCTTTTCCCAAACTCTATGTTTAGAGAGAAAAGCTCTATGCCTAGACCTACCCACAATAGGAGGGAGACCCAGGTAACATTCATACTGCTGAATCTCACTATTTTTCCAAAGCTGTTTTATTTCATTCCTAACATCCCTTGGAACATTACCACTAAAGACCATAGATGTCTTTTCCTTGTTGAGGTTTTGGCCAGAGACCGACTCATATCTGTCTACAATAGCCTACACCCTTTTGTTCTCCCTCATCTCAACCTTACAAAAAATAACACTATCATCTGCAAAGAGTAGGTGATTAATGTTTGGAGCACCTCTACAGATTAGATATCTCTCCTTTTAGCCTTGGTTCCTTTAATAAAGTAATCAAACCATCAGTACAAAGAAGGAATAAATAGGGGGCGAGATAACGGGTCCCCTTGCCTCATTCCTCTAGAAGGGATTATAGGACCTTTGGGATCACCATTTAT
This sequence comes from Pterocarya stenoptera, assembly GCA_003123785.1. Taxonomy (NCBI): domain Eukaryota; kingdom Viridiplantae; phylum Streptophyta; class Magnoliopsida; order Fagales; family Juglandaceae; genus Pterocarya; species Pterocarya stenoptera. Next base: position 56,263 of record QEOT01005073.1, on the reverse strand, counting down.
AAGCACTGAATAAGAGATAGAGCTATCAAGCTAATGAAGTTCTGGTGAAACCCCATAGTCTCCATAACTGACTTTAAAAAGCTCCATTCAACTCTGTCGTACGCCTTGCTCATTTCTAATTTCAAAGACATAAACCCCTTCTTTCCTTTTTTTCATCCTTTTAAGGTAATGCACTAACTCGTAAGCAATTAGTACATTATCTGTTATCAAGCGGCTAGGTACAAAAGCACTTTTACTTTCCCGAACAACCTCATCCAATACAGTTTTCAGTCTATTAGAAATCACCTTTGCATTCAATTTATAAACCACATTATAAAGACTAATGGGTCTATAATCACTGACTTTTTAAGGAAATTTCGTTTTTGGAATAAGGGTAATAAAAGTGTGATTTAAAGAGGCAGAGAAAGAACCTAAATTTAATGCCTCCAAGACTGCAGATGTCACGGACTCACCAACCACATGCCAGTATTTATGAAAGAAAACTGGGGACATGCCATCCAGACCTGGAGTTGTAGACGGATTCATCTAATCAAGTGCCCTTTTGATTTCATCCGTAGAGTATATCCTTGTCAGCTCATCAGTCATTAAAGAATTCACTCTTCCTAATAAAGACTCCAGAAAATCCAAAGAACCACTCAAATTAGAGCAAGAAAACAAATTCTGTAAGTAGTCCATAATTATTCTATCCCAACCTTGAGATTCATGCCAATTCCCATAGTCATCCTGAATTTTGATAAGTTTGTTTTTCCTCCTCCTCTGAGTAGCTTTCATATGGAAATACTAGTTTTGGTCTCCCTCCGTCAACCACATTGCTTTTAACCTTTGAGGCCACATTATTTCATCCCTTTCAAGCCATTTTTGCACCTCATTCCTTGCACTGTCGTAGTCCTCTCTACCAACACTGAATATGCCTCTATCATGAACCAAAGTGAATTTTGTTTTGCTCTAAGAAGTTTCTACTGCACATGTCCAAAGGACTGTTTGTCCCAAGAACTCAACAGGTTTCCACAACACTTAGTGGCCATCATCACCTCACCCATGTTGGACTGGGAAGCGCATCTTTCCCAATTTTCTTTAATAATTTTTTCACAAACTTCCTCACCCACCCACATAGCCTCAAATTTAAAAGGTTTTTTTTAACTCTAGAGATTCCCACAACACCTTACATGTCTACCCAAATCGGCACATGATCCGAATATGCTACCAAGCCATGAGTAACAATGGCATTTGAAAGCAAGTTCCACCAAGAAGAGTTAGCTAAACAATACCTTCTAGTCTTTCACTGATGCATTGGTCCCCTTCCCTATGATTGCAACAGGTAAAAGGGCCCCCTCTGAAACCCAAGTCTCTCAGACCATAGTCATCAACCACTGACCTAAAGGATTCAATTTGTCTCTCTAGACGTGGCCTCCCACCTCTTTTTTCAGAATGACACAGCACCTCATTGAAGTCCCCTAGGACTAGCCAAGGTTTCCCATTCACACTACTTAGAGTCCTTATCAACTCCCAAGTTCAAAACCTTAGACTAACTTTAGGATTTCCATAAATACCAGATAAAAACCAAGAGGTCAAATCACCTTTAACAACAGCATGTATATGGAAATTAGAATAATTAACAATAGATAAATTCAGATCCTTTCCCCATAACAAAGCTAAAACCCCCTTCTACCACAAGAACAAATCGGTAAACAATTTGCGAAACCTAATCTGAACTTACATTGATCGAATTCTCGAACTAAAAGGCTTGTTTCCTGCAAGAATAGCATATTGGGATCTTCCCTCCTGATCAAATCACGGAGGGTACGAATGCCCCATGGGTTCCCAAGCCCATGGGCATTCTAGCTCATAACTCTCATTGGTCCCAGCGGCATTGGATCCCAGCCGCCACTGATAGATTTGCTGACTCACCATAGACCTCGCCTGCAATCGATGAAGCCTAACTGTGTTTTTTTGCAACCCTGAGATCAGAAACCTCTCGATCCCTCTATGTTTTGGTAACTTTCCTCTTATGCGTGCCGCCTAGAGTCACCTTTTCCTCTTTTGAATGCTTAGCCGTTTGGTGAAAGGAAGACATCCTTTTCCATTTCCTATTGGACATTCCATCGGGCCCATTAACTGCGTGGACTATACATACATCTTGCTGCACTTGTTTGACTGTAGGCCCAGACTCATTAATAACCGACATACTTACAACAAACTTCGTAACTCCGTGCTTCTTCTAAGGCCCATCCTTTACTGCATCTATTGAGACCCCTCCTAGGTTTTGGGACCTTAGAAGCCCTTCCATGAGTCCCTCAGTAGAAGGATACTGTATGTTCCTTGCCGATTCAAAATCATGGGGATCAAAATCCATGACCTGAACGTCTGCCAATTTCTTCCCTTTGTTTGATGCAGCTATTATCTCTGAATCCTTAGCCAATTGAACATCAACTACCAGATCCCTTCGGTTATTTACTCCACCAATTTTGCCTCCCAGACGTTCGCCTGGTGTCTCCGGCGAAACCTCTCCTTCCAAAGACATAAGAAAGGTTCCCATTGCAAGGTCTGAATGGTGTTTCACTAGACCCGATTTAACTCTTGATTGAGAGACCTTACCCTGATCTCTAGACCCAAAAGCCCTCAACCAAAAATCATATGGGAGTTCTACCACTTCAGAAAAGCGGGGTTTACCCCCCTGAGAACAATCCTTATCTGCATGACCTAGACGCACGCATTTGTAATAGAACAACTTTAGAGTCAAACACTTTCCCCCACATAGTAAAGCATTTTCCAACTTATCTAATTCCACAACCACCTCACATTCTCCTCTTCAGTCAACGATAGGCGCTGATACAAATCATTTAGAGTGCTGTCCATAGCTTTGGAATGGAAGGCACAAGGCAAAATGGTGGAAAACTACACGCAGGTAGTATTTTTGCCTCTACTAGAAAACCTAGAGAGGAAAGATGGCCGAAGTTGAAGGAGTTCTTAAGAATACAAGAACTTGAAAGAGTTCTTAAGAATGCAGGTTAAGAACTCGAGGTTTTATGCCAACTCTGGTTGTTCTAGTAACAATGCTATGAAGTTGTTGGGCAAGATTGGCTCATTTTCATTGGAAATTATTGTGGATTCAGGAAGCACTCATAATTTCATGGATCCATTGGTAGTAGAAGCAGCAAAGTTGAGGATGGTTAAAGATTCTAGATTGCAAGTTAAAGTAGCCAATGGTGATAAACGTTTAAGCCAAGGAAGGTGTGAAGAGGCAATCGGAATCAAAGGGACTAAGTTTTTGGCTCCTTTCCATGTGTTGATTCTTGGTGTGTGTGACATTTTGCTAGGAGTATAGTGGCTCAAGACATTAGGTCCTATAAACTAGGACTTTACATACATGTCTATGTAGTTTTTGGTAGATGGGAAGAAGTTTTCTTTGTACGGGTTGTATTATGAAGGGGTAGAAGTTGAAGCAAGTGTGAAATTGTTAAAATATTCATTTGTTAGGAAGCATAATTGGCCATTACAATTAATAGCAGTAGAAGCAAGTGTAGAAGGTACTAAATTACAGAAGGAATTTGAAGGTGTGCTTCAAGAATTTAAAGATGTGGTTGAAGAACCAGTGGGACTACCACCACTTAGAGTATTTGATCACCAGATTCTGTTGAGGATGGGACTCCACCAATATTAGTTAGACTTTATTGATACCTTTATTACCATATGTTTGAAATTGAAAAAAAAGTGCAAGATTATTGAAGAATGGTGTCATAAAGCCTAGTCAAAGTCCATTCCCCTCACCAGTGCTGCTAGTTAAAAAAGCTGATGGTAGTAAGAAGATGTGCATTGTCATTGATGAGTTGCTTGGTGAAATTTATGGTGCAAAAGTTTTTTCTAAGCTTGATTTAAGGTGATCAGACTACCACTGAATAAGGGTGAAGGAAGAAGATCTAGCTAAAACAACATTTAGAACTCATGAGTGCCATTATGAGTTATTGGTGATATCATTGGGGCTCACCAATGCACTTGGTACATTTCAAGGGTTGATGAATGATGCCTTTAAGCCCTATTTCAGGAAGTTTGTTTTGGTATTTTTTTTTTATGATATCTTGGTTTACAACCAAGATTTTGATCAGAACCTTATACATTTAAGAACAGTTTTGACAGTTTTGCAGCAACATAATCTATATGGTAAGAAATCCACGTGCAGATTTAGGCACCGTTTGGTTGTTAAACTCAACTGAGATCAACTCAGTTTAGTCTAATTTTAAGTTAAGTCTAACATCCAAACACCCAACTCTCAAATTACTAAACTCATCTCAACTCAAAACCTCCTTACACATGCGACTCATAATCTTTTTCAATTCAACACTTATTTACACACATGACCCACAACATTTTTCAACTTTTCATAAATACATCTAAACTTATCTTAACATCTTAACACATTTAAACTCATCTTAGGTGGACCTCACAAAATTCACTTCACGATCTCAACTCATTACTATTCATAAAAAACTTAGTTCAACTCAACTCAGCTCAACATTTAAACGTAGCCTTAAAGTTATAGAAGTGGATTACGTAGACTATATTATTTCTAGATGTGGGCTCAGGGCAGATCCATAAAAAATCACATCAATGTTGGATTGGCCAGTACCTAAAACTGTGAAGTCGTTGAGGGGGGTTTTTGGGCCTTACAAGCTATTATCGAAAATTTATTTGGAACTATGGTTCCATAGCTAATCCATTGACTCTCTTGCTGAAAAAGAATTATTTGCTGTGGTCTAAGGAAGCTACTGAAACTTTCATACAATTGAAGATAGGTCTGACTCAGCCTACTGTATTAAGGTTGCCAGATTTCTCTAAAGAATTCACAATTGAGAGTGATGCATCTAGTGTGGGATTGGGGGCTATTCTAATGCAAGAAGGCCAGCCAATAGGCTTTTTTAGCAAGGCTTTGAAGGGCAAAGCATTACTCTTATCGACATATGAAAAAGAATTGTTGGTATTGGTTTGTGCAGTGAACAAGTGGTGGCCATACGTGTTGGGTCACACCTTTAAAATAAAAACTAACCAACAGGCTTTGAAATATTTGTTGGATCAGAAGGCAGCAATTGAGGCATAATAGAATTGGATTTCAAAGCTTATGGGCTATGATTTAACATTAAGTATAAGAGAGGTTGAGATAACAGAGTAGCAGATGCATTATCAAGGAAAATGGAGGAGGATTCAGCTACACTAGCTTTAATATCCTTTCCTACACCTATTTGGATAGAGGAGAGGAGTTAAAGCAAAGTTATGTTCTATCCACTAAGGTCCATGAAATTGTTACTTTACTGCAATAGGGAGGGCAAGTTCCTAGAGAGTATTCATTTCAGCATAGACTTTTGTTGAGGAAAGGGACATTGGTGATAGTTCCCTCATACAATTTCTGGAAAAAGTTCTTGGAGTATATCCACCATAACTCAGAAGTAGACCTTGGTGGGTATGCATCACAAAACACTACAGAGAGCAAAGTTGCATTTCTATTGAGATTGGATGAGGAAAGAAATTAAGAAGATGGTGAGAGAATGTTACGTTTGCTAGGTGAATAAATATGAGATTATGGATCCAGCAAGGTTGCTTTAGCCCTTGCCTATTCCTCAATCTCCTTGGCTCAATATATCAATGGATTTTATTGAAGGCCTCTACTTTCAAATGGCATGTCAATCATTCTTATTGTTGTTGATAGATTGACCAAGTTTGGCAATTTGTTTTCCTATTTCTCACCCTTACACACAAGAGAAGCGGCTGAAATTTTCTTTTATGGAGTTTTTAAACTCCACGGCTTGCCCAAGACAATTGTTTCTAATTGAGATGTAGTATTCACAAGTTTATTCTAGAGGGAATTATTTTAGATACGAGGAACTTTACTAGCTTTTAGCTCAGCATATCACCCTCAATTCAATGGCCAAGCTGAAGCTTTGAAAAAGTGTGTTGTGGGGTACTTAAGGTGCTACATTGGCACTAAACCAAAGAATTTGAGTAGTTGGTTACCAATGGCAGAGTGGTATTACAACGCTACTATACATTCTTCCATTGGGGTCTCACCATTTTAGGCTTTATATGGATTTTCCTTTCCAAAGCTACTTGTAGTGGAGTAGCTCAAATCCAAAGATGAATTGTTGTCCCTTATTAGGTGAAATTTGCAGAAGGTTTAGAATAGGATGAAACTTTATGCAAATCAAAAAAGGACTAAAAGAGCATTCGAGGTAGGGGATTAGGCCTTTTTGAGGTTACAACCTTACAGACAAAAGTCAATGGCCATGAGACACAACATGAAATTAGCACCTAGTTATTATGAGCCTTTCTAGGTGATTTAGAAAATAGGCACAGTGGCATACAAGTTAAATTTGCCTTCTAGATCCAAGATTTATCATGTTCTTCATGTCTCATGTTTGAAGAAAAAGTTGGGTAACCAGGTTTCTCATTTGCCTACTTTACTACCATTGGATCATAAAGGTAATGTGCAACCTGAACCTGAAGCTATCCTAAAGAGGAGAATGAAGAATGTGGGAAATCATGCTTCTATGAAGGTATTGATCAAATGGTTGGGGGCACCATTAGAAGATAGCTATTGGGAGTTATTGTGGAAGTTACGCAGTCTCTAACCAGCTCACTTGATAGGCACAATACTATGAGGGTGATTGTCACGGGTTCCTTGTGGGCAAGGCCTTGAAGAGGGGGAGATTGTCACAGGTGCTAGAGGCAAGGTGTTGAAGAAGAAAGGGTCTGTAATGGATGGCCGCAACTGTATTAACAGTCATGGAAAGAAGGAGGAAGGTTATATGGGGCATTTTGAACATTAACGAAATGATAAGTTTTGTATTAGAAGAAGTAGATTGCATTTTGCGTTTTGTATGTTGCATTTCATTAAATGGAATGGTGTGTTTTGTGATTAGAGAATATTGTAGGTGTGCGTTTGACTTGTAGAATGTTGTGTTTTGCTTATGTACTGGTACATTTCATTGTTTTGTGTGAACAATTTCTGTAGAAATACAAGCAGGAATAGTTCAGAGTCTGATTCAGGAATTGATCTTATTTTGAACTGTTCTTGGAGGTTCAGAATTCCTCAAAAATTCTCCTGAAGGTATCTTGATTAGGTTCTTGTTCTTGAGCTGATCTTCTTCTCTGGATTTGTGTTATGGCCTCTTGAGAGATGGGCTGGAAAGGGCAGAGGAAGGGAAGCTTGTGTCGGAAGCAGAGAAGTGTCTGGAAAAATTATGAAGGAAAAAATGAAATGAAGAAAGGGGAAGTCGTAGCATGAAGAAGCAGGTCTCTTCGCACCATTTTGGAGTTTACTTAAATGCACAATTTTAATAAACTAAGGCTTAACGCACCGTTTTGCATTTGTTGAATTTACCGCTTTAATTGCTTTTGGGTATCTTTTAATTGTTAGTTGTAGCTGTGTACGTGTCACTCTTGTATTGGGGTGGGTTGTTATTCTGCAGTAGCATAAGGAATGGATGGAAGGAAGTGGGAATTATTCTGGAATCTGTGAAAGGCTTGAATTGTTGTATGGAGGTTGGGAAACCTTCGAAGCTTTCCCCTTAATTCATATGAGTATGAGTCTGTGAGACTCCTTATCAAACATCTTTCCTGCAATTTTATTCTTCCGCAATCACTCTGTTCTTGTTCATCGCAACTTCATTTCATTACATACAAGCCAACTCAGTACGTTACTACATACTACCGTAACTTACACTAGAATTCAAGAAGACTCATAACAATTTGCGGTTTATTCTTATTTTGGGCAAGGATTGAAGGCAGTCCTTAACAGTAACGATCCTTGCAATCTGACCCCCCTGCACCCAATTAATTTCTCACACTGCGTTTTCTACAAGTTTTGTTGACCCGATTTTTCTTTTGGCATCGTGCATGCATGTGTTGACCCGATTGTTCCAAGCTTGTAACTTGGAATCACACCAAACAACAAAAACAAACACAAAAGAAGGAAAAAAAAAAAAAAAAAAAAACAGAAAAATAAAGGATCCGATCATATGTCATTAGATCATAATCTTGCCCGGTACGTACTTAGAGACCCTAAATTTGTAGCGTACGGTTTGGTGAAACAAACGCAAGCAACTCCTTGTCGTCTTGAAGTTTAGCCATGTCCATCTCCTCCAGATTAAGCCATGCCTCTATTCCATTACCACATCCAGTGTCCATGAAAACAACTAGATTTTTAAAGGTCAGGCTGGCAGAACCAACCCATAAGGGCTTTCCCCACCCAAAATCAGTTTCGTATAAAGGGAACCTGCACAGACTAGTAAACCTAAACGAAACCACTTCTCCTTTCGTAAGTTTTGCAGCACGTTCTTTCATAAAATTCAAGTGACCGTTGCCCTCCTGAAGTTTTCGCACGTAATCCCCGTCTACTTTCTTTATGGCATCTCTCAGTTGCTTCACGAGGCCGTAGCCCTGATCTTCTTCCTTAGTGTCCATGGAGGGTGTGGCTATTGCAAATCCGCTAATATTGCCGAAGTAATGCTCCGGCAGAGGAGGGTCCATCCTTGTGCGCAAGTTTACTGCATGAAGAACTGTGTACAGCCTCTCCTTCTCTATATTCTCTTGAGTTACCGCCATAAATCGGCTCCATATGAAAGCCGAAAGGGCTTCGATGCGTGTGGGGCGTCTTGTTTGCTCCATGCTCGCATTGTCGGCGAATTTAGCTTTAAGGGCATCGATCATGGAGGCACTGAACACAAATCGCTTCGTCACAATCTTTTCTTTCACGATGCCAGTTCTTGTCATAAATCCGGACATATTTCTAGGCGGAAAGAGAGAGGCTAAATCGAAGTTTGGACAGATTGTATTACTATGATCTCCACGTGCTGTTGCAGCCCAACTATTAAGAAACATGATCAGTGATAGTGCGTCAGCAACTTTGTGGGAAATGCAGATTCCGATAGCCATTCCACCACAGTCAAAGATATTGACTTGAATTGCCAGAACCAACTCCCCTACATTATCCAACTCGTAAGGGAGTAAACTGTTGAGCTGGGCAGGATCAGGTTGCTGAACAACCTCAGAAACTTGGCACCTGGCGTGGGCTACCACATAGTGGACGCCCTCGTCGTTGCAGTTAATCTTGGAACTCTCTTTAACCCGACCGGCTAAAGGGTAGAATTTGGTCAAGGTTCCAGACAGAGATTTCTTAAGCCGATCGGACCTGTTGGCATTGCTGGTATTGGTATCCCTTGGGTAGAAAAGGATCAAAGGCATAAAAACTGGAATGGCAATCTGGTCAAGAAAGGATAGCTGGAGATCACGAAGGTGGTGTGGTGTTGGTGATGATGGTTTGATGGTATCTCTCTCTATCACTTCGACCTTCATCCTTCCTCTCTTCTTTTTTTTTTTCCTCTTTAACTTTTGAAAATAAAAGTTATTGATCACTTGAGGCCAGGTAAATGCTGCCAATTCCACATGCCAATGCCATCTTATATATACAATTCCTCCATATATACCAATGGTACTGCAATCAAAGGAGTGGTTTACTTTTCTTTTTGGGTAAGTGAGTGCGTGGTTTAATTTTCTGCATCTTATGGCCTGCGGATGGATTATAATCATGTGAAAATGACGAAGGGAAACGTTCCACAGAATGGCTCGAAAACTCATGATTATCATGGGGACTGGTTTTAGCATTAAAAGTTGCGCGGTTTCCATTTGATTTTTACTTTTACTTTTGATTTGATGCGTTTAAATATAATAAAAAATATTATTATATTTAAAATTGTCTATAAATTGTGAATGAATTATTAGCCTATCATTATCCTTAAATGTAAGGCCCTAATGAAGGTCCAAATTACCATATAACCTATAAGAGTACTGGTCAATGATAAGCTTCATTGGAATTTTATAAAAAATAATAATTTCTTATTTTCAAATAATGTGAGATCACATACACCATATCCCTTATCCTATTCATTCGTGTATCACATTATACTCTCAAAGTTGCTTTCGACAGGAAAAAATGCTGGTAATTGTCCAATGATTATGCATACAAATCCCAATTGGTATCATTCATATCCCATAAAGACAGAAGTTAAAGGAATTATGAGGTTGGCAACTTCCACTTGCTAGACAAAACAAATGAAGGGAATGGTATCTTTGACAACTGCGCTACTAGAATGTACGTATATACGAATTAGCTATGGGCGGGATGACATATGTATTGTGGTCTGCATAGTGTCTTCGGGAAACCTTGAACGAGTCATGCAAATTTCCCTTACTAATTAAGCCAATCGTCTTAACTATTAGTAC
>QEOT01005073.1:1736-34228 GCA_003123785.1 Pterocarya stenoptera | reverse complement strand
ATTAAGACAAGTATGCATCAATAGTATTCACAATTTTGTTTCATTTTCTATTTTCAGGAGATGGCTCATCATTTGCATTCAAGGAAACGAGGGAGGGAAGGAGCCACTCAAGACACTGATCGGATCGGGTCTCGTACTGTTATGGTCGAGCGAAAGGCCCTGATCAACAAGTTCGACGAGCTCACCTGGGAGCAGACCAACCTGAGGGATGTCTTCCTCAGTAGAGGCTGGGGAAATATCTGCACATTGAGGGGTAAGGCATATCCCTCTATGGTTCAGGAGTTATACATGGAGATGTGCTCCATGCCTCAGCACGCATCCTCTCACACCGTGACTGTACGCGGTGTGACATTTGAGTTTTCAGCTGATGTCATTGCCGACCAGCTTGGGATTCATCGAGGAGTTCAGACATTGACTGAGGCAGATGTAGGCACTTCTACATCATCTACTGGCCCACTTGATGCATCATCAGCCAGAGATGCAGACCAGTCAGAGGCCGAGGGTGCTGAGCCTTCGGCTACGGATGACGACCGAGACGAGGATTTCTACATCCTCACTGGGAGAGACCGCATGCAAGTCGAGAGGCCGAACTCTTTCCACCAAATTCATTTGCTTCCATTCTTCCGTATGTTGCATCTTATAATTGCAACAAACGTGGATCCTGTGGCACATAAGACCACATGTAGCCGGATTCGGGCACAGTTTTTTATACGGGTGGCACATGGAGATGCCATAGATTTTCCCCTCCTCATCTTTGACAGGGTCCATTACGAGGCAAGCATCGTCTCCACGGACAACCTCCCATACGGTGTCCTGCTCAGCCACCTACTACTTGCTCGGTGAGTGCCAACCCAGCCTTTTGAGCTGGCCAAAGATCAGATAAGCCCCCATGACATGACCACTCAACGACGTAGCATTGGACAGGCGAGGGGACGTCGGCCACCCCCTGTAGCGGATCTAGTTCCTCCGACACAGCCCCAGCCTAGTGTGGGGAGTAGTGGTTAGCAGCCGACCAGTCCATCTACGGGAGATGTGTGGCCTGCTTGGGTTGATGCAGTCATCTCGCAGCTGACTGCGCATATCGATCATTCGATCGATGAACGGCTCGCGCCTTTAGAGGCTTCTGTCGCCGAGATGTCACACCGTGTACATATCCTCAACAACAAGGTTGATAACTTGACTGAGGAGGTACGGGCCTTTATGACTTTCCCGGACGGCGATATTATATGAGTGTTGTTTACATTCAGTTATCATTTTTTATGTATTTTGTTTTTAATATTTGTAAGGAACAATATTATTTAATATATCTATGGTTTTTTAATTACAATTCTCAATCTTCTTTAATGTTATATTTTTCAAATTCAATACTAAATCACTACACTTCAAATATACATAAACATAAATATATATTTAAATATGTATATATAAATATATACATATATATATATAAACATAAGTTTATATATATATAAACATAAATATTTAAAATATATATAAATATATAATTATATTTTGCAAATTGTGTATACATAAATGTATACAAGTCAAGTTTTTAGACTTGTATCCAAATTATACAATATAAAAACCACGTAAATTTAAAATTAGAACATATTTAATTTAAATTTCTAAGTAACGTTCGGACGTTAAATACTAACGTTTGAACGTTTGCGCCAAAAAAATTCACGTTCGCACGTACGTAGCCACACGTCCGAACGTATTTGTGACGTTCAAACGTAATTTTCTCATTCGTTGGAACGTAAAAAAAATCTCATCCGTCTTTAGTGACCGTTTTCAAAAACCATCACAGAAAATACTTTTTAGTGACAGTTTAGGGACTGTCACAAATTCCTAACTGTCACTAAAAACCAAATGTGTTGTAGTGGGGTGAGTTATCAACAACTCAGAAAGCAGAGAACATATACTAGTATATAAACATGAGCCTTTTCAGAAAGTTCAATATGTAGAAACAAAACATTTTATTTTCATATGCACATCTCAAAATATATTATCAGAAAATTAGGCGACTTTTCAATCTTTTCATATTCATAGACTATTTTTATATTCAAAAACGTTTTGGCATAATATAACTAAACTTTTTCATCTTATCATATCATGTCATATTATATACCATGTTTAACCCCCGTGGTAGGGTTGTGTTATCCCCGGTAGCCAAACCAGACAGTATCACATTGTGAAACTTCTCATTTTTCAATCTCGGAGTCCCGAGTGTGCACACAGGAAAGAACACATAAAAGACCACTTTATTTCCAAAATGGGTGCACTCATATTATATCATGTTGGTACCAAACATATCACGTGAACAGTATCATATCATAACCATATTCAGAATCGGAACCAAACCAGATAAGTATGCCAAAGGTTTTTCATATCCATATCATATCAAAACACGTGCGAAACATATTCATATCATTTCCATTTGATAAAAAACAGATCCAAATCATTTCATATCACATGTAATAAAAAAATCTCAATGATATCATATTCGCTCTTTTGCATATTTCAGATACATGTCAAATATTGCTCATGTCTACACTTTTCATGTCAAAAACATTTCTTTTCTTTTTCATACTTATCTCATGAATGAATGCAAAACACATACTGAGGTTGTTTTTCACATTTTCTTTTTAAAACAAAATGCACATTTTTACAAACCAACCTCAGTTCGTTTCTTTTTATGCAAATCTAGTATAGGAACCCCGCTTACCTAGATTTCCTAGCTTTTCGAAAATTTTCCCAACGATACTGAACAAAATTAATCGTCACCTATAAGATAATCACATAAATTTTTATCAATTTTCAATCAATCTCGTATTTCGATATTCAAGCCTAAACTTCTAAAATAATCTATTTTTAATTCCTTAAAAATCCAAAATTCTCATTATTCCTAAAATACCAACATCACTTTCTAAACTCATCAATATCCAACTTAATAACTCCGACTAAAACATTAAATTCTAAATTATTTACTATTGAAGTGTAACTATAAAATATAACACTAGATAATAATATTATAAAGTAAAATTTGAGTCCAAATACACTCATATTTATAATAGTGAAAACTTAGATTGATGCAAATCTCAACCTAAAATTTACTAAAACAGTTTATCCAACATAATAAAATCAAGACTAATAATAATAATAAAAATACATAAATTTATAAAAAAAAAAATGATGTATGTCTTAATAATCTCATACGCAATCCACTAGAAAGAATACCTCACTAGATTAAACACCAAACAGTTGAAACCAAGCCCATAAATATAAGTCTTGTAGCCCATTAAAAAAATGTCTTTCAAAAAAAATTTTAAGGCATTTTTTTTTTTTTTTATAAGAAGGGTTGAAAGGAAAAACAAAAATAAAGCACACTCTTCTTCTACTGGATTAACCAATATATATAAAAGTTTTCCTTTTTAGTAAACTATAGCAGAGATAAGAGAAGACTAAAACCTGCGCAGTGGCAGGGGCTTTCTCACGGAGAAACCACGCCTCAACGTGTGAGCTGGACAGGGTAGGCAGAGGCGGTGAGGCTGGAGCGCAGGCGTGCAGCGGTGAAGCTACCTCTGCGAGGTGGCGAGAGCAAGAGAGATGCAAGTGAAAGGAGGGTGCACCAGCCGAAAGAGGGAGATACGGTGTGGGAGTGTTGGTGGCTTTCTGAGAGGCTGAGATGGTGAGCAGCAAACTGGGGGGGGGGAAACTGGTTGGCAAATTGGCTCACAGAGGAGGAAACACTCCTCTATTTCCTGGTGTAAAAACAGGGGTGGTAGTTCACTAGATGCAAAAGAGACTTCCGATTTGGTGTTAGCCGTGGTTCACATATGAGAGTGTATGTTCAGAGGTGTAAGGATGGCTGAGGAGTGAAAAGAGGGTAGCAGCAATCGCTTTAGGGTTGAGAAAAGCTTAACATATATATAGGCTATAAATGGAAAACAGAACAAACCTAAAACAAAGGGAAGGGGAACATTCACAAAAAGGGAAAGATGGCGTGACCTTGAGTGACGGATTCAGGAAACGTTTCTCACGTGCATGGGTCTGGCCGTGAGCTGGGTGTTATAATCTTTCTGGGTAGGTATGATTATTATGAAGTTCGATGATCTATTGACTTAAGCATGATGTTTGCATGACATATATACTGGCCAGTTTTCTTATCTCCATCGATCGATCGATTGATTGAGGTTACATCAACGCAACTAGTGTATGAAAACTCCCAAATTATCTACTGTCCATGAATTTAAACATGATGACAAACTGGTGAGCCGGCCTGATGTTGAAGGCCGACAATAGTAAGGAATCTCGGCGATGAAAGCCAGCACTCTGTACACTTCTGTTCTAACAGTGACTCTTTTTGTGCTTGGGAATTAATCTGTTCACATATATATAATATATATATAGCCAGTGATCTATACGTACAAAAGTTTAATTCTATTGACCTCCAGCGCCTTTAAATTGTTCATATTCCATGAATCCATATTCAAAGGTGCAAGAAAGAGTAGCCATTAAAGATACTTTCTTATCGGTCGTACTATGACTAGTCGACGAATTGAATGTAAACTAATTGTGGAAGGAAAGATTGTTCTCCCTAAGGACAATTACGTAGGTAGACTTTTTGTTCATATATTTCGATATCATGCATGTCGTTGCAAATTTAATTTCAAAAAGAAAATTTTGCAACTTTACTTAATTTAAAGTCAACTTTTCTTAAATATCAGAGTTAACCAATCAATTCAAAATACAAAAGAGTCCAAAGCAAAAGGCAGATGGCACCATTGACAGGTACAAAGCAAGGCTTGTAGCCAAAGGTTTTGAGCAAGAACATGGCATTGACTTTCATGAGACATTTAGTCCAGTCATAAAACATGCCACTATTAGACTTGTGCTTTGCTTTGGCAGTTCACCACAACTGTGTAATTCAGCAACTGGACATATCAAATGCATTCTTGCATGGCCACCTTGAGGAGGAGATATTTATGGAGCAACCTAAGGGATTTGAAGACAGCACTTTTCCCTCACATGTCTGTCGACTTCACAAGTCTCTATATGGCTTGAAACAAGCCCTAAGAGCTTGGTTTAGAAGGCTATCTCAAAGTCGCTTGGAACTTGGATTTACTGGATCATCTGTTGATACTTCTTTATTTTACCTCCATCGGTCTACTGTCACTATTTTGATTTTAATATATGTTGATGATATATTGGTGGTTAGTAATTCCTCTAATGCCGTTGCTGCTCTTCTACAACAACTCAGCCAGGATTTTGCAGTTAAGAACTTGGGAGCTCTATCATATTTTCTTGGCATCCAGGTTTCTAGAACCACTGATTCTCTCCATTTCCATCAAGGCAAATATATTTTAGACCTGTTAAATGACACTAAAATGATGGGAGCTAAACAAGATTCAACTCCTTGCATCTTTGGTGAAAAATTATCCAAGCACACTGGTGAGCATCTTTCGGATCCATCTAGTTACAGACACATGGTGGGAGCTCTCCAATACTGTACATTGACTCGGCCTGATATAGCCAACAGTGTTAATCAATTATGTCAGTTTCTTCATTGTCCAACTACAGTCCATCTCACGGCAACAAAGAGAGTACTTCGATATTTAAAAGGAACAATTGAGCATGGCCTTCATTACAGCAAAGGGTCCTTATCTTTGCATGGCTTTTGTGACTCCGATTGGGCTGGTAGCCCTGATGATCACAAGTCTACCACGGGCTATTGTATCTTTCTAGGTCCATGCTTAATTTCTTGGACGGCAAAGAAGTAACCTGTAATTGCTAGATCAAGCACTGAAGCAGAGTATCGATCAATGGCTCTCACTGTTACTGAGTTATATTGGATTCGAATGCTGTTCAAGGAACTTAGTTTTCCTCTCCATCCACCTCCTTGCTTACGGGTTGACATTAGAGCACTTTCATTATCTTCTAACCCTGTGTTTCATGCAAGGACCAAACACATAGAGGTTGATTACCATTTCATTCGGGAGAAAATCTTTAACAGAGACATATTGGCTCTTTACATCTCAACCATCTCTCAACCATCAGATATTTTCACTAAAGGACTTTCTACTAGCAGATTTCATATGCTTAAAGACAAGCTTATGGTTCGACCTCTCACCATTAGCTTGAAGGGGGCAGTTAACCAATCAATTCAAAATACAAAAGAGTCCAATTCGAACCAGACTTCCAAACTCTGACTATCAGTACGTCTTTTCATCATATATTTGACGTTTAATATTGTACAATAATTGAACTAAACAAACTTTTTTGCAAGCTGGTGTGCCGCGCTTTGACCACTATACAAATTCTATATTTTAACTTTTTGTTTTTTTTTTTTTTTTGCATTTTTTAAACATCTTTAAATGTTTTTAAAAAATAAAAAAATACATTAATAAATTAAAATTCACTTATTTAATGATTAAGTAAAAAAAATTAAATACATAAGTAATCAAAATTAAGTGGCAACTCATACTAGCATTTTTCTTTTTGTAAATCTAGTGCCAGTACTTGACTTCCTAAAAAATAATATATATATATATTAAAATAAAGTTACAATAACAATTGATACTTGTTTATATATTTATCAGACAACCCATATTAATAATTAAATGTGTCCTCTAATTATGTATGAAACGTGATTAATTAGCCATTCAATATGTAACGTCCTAATAGAAGGTCTAAACCACATAGTATATATTTTAAAATGACTAGTCAATAATACAATTTAACCCCTATTGAAATCTTATAAAGAGCAAGAACTTCTCATTTTCAAGTAATGTGAAGCCTCATACATCACCTACCATTTCCTTATTACATCTCCACCATCTGTCCCTACAGCAACTTGTTGTGCAGGGTATGCACCAATCTCGAGGGAGATCCCAAGAAAATCAGCAATAATATCTGTTGAAACAGTAATACCCCCTCTCTGATGGTAAATGTGAAGGACTCCTCTTTAGCCTCCATCTGATCCATGGCCCGGTAAAACTCACTATATGTCTGGATAGGTCACACCCCTCTGCTGACAATTTGGGGCCCATGTTTCCATCTCCACTGCTTCCGCTGAACATCCCCTTGTCATCAATCTTAGCGACGACCAGATCTCCATACCATCACCCCTTTTAGCTAGACCTTTGAGCTCGAGGTTGTCTTGTTCTTCGCCTCCAATGAGCCCACATTCGAGGCGTGTCTCGACCTGAAGGAAGGGGAGTCCAACATGAAGGGGTGAGAAAACGCCGTGCCCGAATAAGAGATGGCGTGAGAGTCTCCTGGCTCACAGGGATCACCTATGCGATTTGAGGACAAGGAGACCGAGGCTGGGACGTCGTAGCCTCACTTGGAGGAGGAAACAATCCCTGAGGCCAGGGACTGGGAAGGGGAAGTTGCTGGGGATATCCCCTTGAGGGCATTTGAGGAGACATTAGAACCTAGACCTGCCTTGGGGGAGGGGAAGTGACTGTGGGGATTCCCGAGGTACTCGCCCTTAGCGTGCGTCTCCCCCATCGGTGTTTGACCCTTCCCGGCAGCTAGGTGGAGTTGGCCCATCCTTGACCGCCAAAGGAAACCAACCAAGGAGGACAGCCTAGTTTTTTATGCAGTAAGGGCTGAGGCCGTTGAATTTTAGGCCAAAACGTTAAGGGACTACTTTTGCAGGTATCTGCAGGTCTTAGTCTGGCTTTCCTAATTTCTTTTTCCCTTCACTTTTATTCCTAACCTTGTGTATTTTCTAGGAAGCTAACCAACTGGCCGACTAGATCGTGGAGGAGAGGAGGGAGCTCGAGGAGGAGGTTCGGGCGCTCGGGTCTCTTGTCCTCCTAGATCGCTTGGAAATTCGCAAGGTGGAGAAGGTGTCCCATAAAAGAGATGTCGTGGTGGAGAATGTAACTAAGCTAGAGACCAGCTGCAAGTTGTACAAGCACAAGTTGGAGAAGGATCGTTAGGAGGTTGCCTTCAATAAAAGTGGCTTGGCCAAGACGCAGGAGGAGGAACGTTTCCGCCTTGAAGCCCAACTTCGGGAATAGGAGAGGGACTAATTATGGTTCAAGCTGGATAAATGCAAAGGGGAGTTGAGGGAGATCAGGGCTTCTCTTGATGTTCATCACGAAGACAAGACATGATTGGTCAAGTAACACAACACTAATGCCTAGTAGAACAAGTGGATGTCAAGCAAGTACATCGAGCTGACCAAGTTGGTGCAAAGTATGAGGGAAGCCATCAAGAGGAGCCATGCCAAGATGAAAGTCTTGGAATCCGAGCTGTCTATGTTACGAGAAGTGGTGCAATCTGGTGTCCTTCAGATCCAGGCCCAAGAGTCCCATTAGAAGGACATCTTTTCCTAGCTGAAGAAGGTCCAGCATGTACGGGACTTGGCCTAGGGTTAAGGTTATAAAAATGGTCTTGAGAGGTTAAGAGACCCCCCCATATACAACCTGGGGACAACTTGAGGGCTTTCAACTAGGCCTCTCTCGAGTTTGACTTACAGGTGTTCCGCTTTACCTGGACTCTAGGCAAGGACTTGGTACCTGCTGCCTTTTCTGATTCCCCTCTGCATCCGAAACTCCTTGTAATTTCTCCTCCTTTCAATTTGTAAACTCATGTAATTATTTCTCTAAATAACACTTGTATTGAATAATATGGAGATTGCGTGGTTGCCTGCATTCCATAATTTTATGCTCGGGATTGGTTGCTGGTTTGGTTTATGGAAGTGAAGACTGCGAAGTTATGTGACTTGCTCCCAATATGGACCACGCTGGCCACTTCGGGCCCTGGGACTTATGCTTTGCCTAACTTTGCTACCAATCAAGGGACTCGGCTTGTAACACGAAGGTCAGCAAGTCAAAGGACTTGTGTCCAATTGGCTGTCTGGGCAAGTTCGGGGACTTGTGCCCAGCCTAAGTTTGTGGCGAATCAAGAGACTTGGCTTGTAGCATTAAGGTTGGCAAATCAAGGGACTTCTATCTGACGGGCCATCTAGGCAAGTCCTGGGACTTGTGCCAAACCTGACTTCGTGGCGAGTCCAGGGACTCAGCTTGGAGCACGAAGGTCGGCAAGTCAAAAGACTTGTGTCCAACGAGCCATTTGGGCAAGTCTGGGCACTCATGCCTGGCTTGATTTCGCGGTGAGTCAAGGGACTTGTGTCCAACGGGCCATTTGCGAAAGTTCAGGGATTTCTATCCGACTTGACTTCTCAGCAAGTCCAAGGACTCAGCTTGGTTGCACGATGGTCAGCCAATCAAGGGACTTATTTTCGACAGGCCATGTGGGCAAGTCCGAGGACTTGTGTCCAACCTTACTTCGCGACGAGTCAACGGATTCAGCTTATCGCACAAGGGCCGGCAAGTCAAGATACTTGTATATGATGAGCCATGTGGGCAAGTCCGGGGACTTGTGCTTGGCTTGACTTCTCGGCAAGTCCAGGGACATGGCTTGGTTGTTTTGCTTGAGGGAGACATCTTTTGATAAAAACACATTCATTTCCATAATTTGGCATTTACATATACATTGGCAAGTTACAATCTGAGGGGAAAAAATTCTTTAAGTGCTCGACATTCCACAAGTGAGGGAGCTCTTTCTATTTCTCAACTTTTAGGCGATACCACCTGGGCCAGTTGCTAGCTGTTATTACATAAGGTCCCTCCCAACATGGTCCCAACTTTCCTTCTTCTTGTGTCATGCCCCCATTTTGCTTTAACTCCAAATCGTCCTCCTTGAAGGATCTGGGTTTGACTCGTTTGTTGAAGTACCACTCAACTTTTATCATTGGCATCCGGGTGAAAGTGTTGCACTCCCACTTGTATCACAACCTCGCCACTGTAAGTTAAAAAGAAAGGCATTTCTCCTGTTGGAGTTCTAATGGCTGGTCGGTATGCCCACAGGACCCCTGGTAGTTCCTCAACCAATATTCCTTTCTGGTTTGTCAACTTTTTCTTTAGGATTCCCATTAATGTTTTGTTGGATTGTGGAGGGCCTAGGGAAGAGCACTTGAATTGAGTTTTGCACAACACTCTTGGTAATGGGAGGAGTCAAATTGTTGGCCGTTATCTGAAATGATTCTTTGGGCGATGTCGAAGTGGCAGAACACGGATTTCCATAAGAACCTTGTGATAGCTGTAGTAGTGTTAGTTGCTTGAGCTTCCGCTTCTATCCATTTGGTAAAGTAGTCAACCGCAACAACAAATATCATGCCTCCTTTGCTTGGCGGAAGTGGTCTAACTAGATCCAACCCCCACTTTGCAAACGACCACGAGGACATGATTTATGTTAGCTCCTCTGGCGAGCAATGCGAGACCGATGCGTGTACTTGGCACTTCGACCATCTTCTTATGAACTCTTTAGCATCTCTAAGGGTGTGGGGCCATTAGTATCCTGCCCTCATTACTTTCTCAGCGAGAGTTCTTCCTCCCAAGTGGCTACCGCATAATCCTTTGTGCACCTTGCTTAGTATATACTGGGCCTTAACTTGCGAGACAAATCTCAGGAGAGGTTCACATAAGCCCATTTTGTACAGGACCCCCTACTACTGTGAAGCGAGTTGCCGTTTTATTGACCTTCAGTGCTTCTTCCCCTTCACTTGGCAACTCGTTGGTGTTAAGGTGTTTCATTATATCTGATGCCCACTCAGGTGTCTCAGGACCAACTACTGAGACCTCGATCCCTATAGCCTAGAAGTCTACTGCTCGAGTTAATGTACTTTTAGGTAGGCGCAAATCTTCTTGTCCTCTTGGTATCTGTTGGATGTGGGAGTAGTGAAGAAGTCGCTCTCCTCTCCTACTAGTTGAAGATATTTTTTTAGTTTTTCACCTTTGGTGGCGAATTCGCCCCGCACCTAGCTGACGACTACTTAGGAGTCTACCCTGCCTTCCACTTCAGTCGCTACTAATGCTCTGGTCTTTGCTAGTCTGGCTAGTAGTGCTTCCTACTTGGCTTCATTGTTGGTTGTCTTAAAGGTGAGCTTGATCGCATAGTTGTGTTCTTCACCACTCCTGTGACCATATGCACTCCACCACACTCGCCAGCCCAGCAGGACGAGCCATCGACATAGACCTGCCAGGACTCTCTTACAAATGCTATCGGCACTTCTTCGGGAAAGCCGATGAACTAAGCCAAAACGTCTACTAGCACATGTCCCTTTATCGCCAACCCAAGGTGTCTGGTCTCTACAAGATCTTTTTGAAGGGAGTGTCTGTGAGCACTTTCATAAGGTGAGCTTAGAAGTAGTACCTCAACCTCTTGGTAGCAATCACAGGGGCGAAAGCTATCATGTCCATTCAAAGGTATCATGCCTCAGCTCCTCTGAATGCATGGGCCTTTTAGTAGACAAGGTGCTATCGGCCCTCATTTTCTCGAACCAGGACTACCGACAAGGTGTGTGGCGACACTAACAAGTATACTAGCAAATCTTCTCCCGGTTCTGCCTGGCTGAGGAGCTATGGACAAGCTAGGTATTCCTTTAACTCCTTGAATGCTTGGCAGCACTCGTCATTCCAGTCTTGTAGTTTCCTTAGAACCTTCAAGAATGGCAGGCATTTATCTGTTCAACGGGAAATGAATCGCTTCAAAGTGGCCACTCGCCCAATGAACTTTTGCACCTCGTTGATGTTTGGAGGTGGAGGCATGTTTATTATGGCCACAACCTTTTCCGAGTTGGCTTCAATTCCATGCTTGGATACCATGAAGCCCAAGAACTTTTTCGACTTCGCTCCAAACGCACATTTCAGTGGGTTAAGCTTCATCTTGTTCCACAAGAGGACTGCAAAGGCTTCTTGCAAATCGGCTAAGTGTTGCTCTGGTTCTTTGCTCTTGACTAGTAGGTTGTCCACATACACCTCTATCTTGCAGCCTATTTGGTTTTTGAACATTCGGTTGACAACCTGCTGGTAAGTTGTCACCTCGTTCTTCAGGTCGAAGGGCATAGCTCAGTAACAATAGAGTCCTCGGTTGGTGATAAACACGGTCTTTTCCTCATCATCCTAACTCATTTGGATCTACTTGTACCCCGAGTAGGCATCTAAGAAATTGAGCAGGCAGTGACCCCGTGGTGGAATCAACAATCAAGTCGATGTGGGGTAGCGGGAAGCTGTCCTTCGGGTAGGTTTTGTTTAAGTTAGTGAAGTCGACACACATTCTCCACTTGCTATTTGATTACTTTACCAACATGACGATGGATAGCCACTCAGGGTAGTGAGCCTTCCGATCAACTTCCTCGTCTATGGCGGAATACTTATCAGCATTGAAGCTCCTCTCCTTTTGTCAAACCTTTTTGGCCTTAAGGTCCACACAGATTCGATGCTCGATGACCGCGTTGTCGATCCAGGAGATTTCTTCATGGCTCTAGGAGTTGCCTCATGTACTATCTCACCTAGGGACTCTTCCTGGTCCTAAACCGCACTCTGTTTTCCTGTTTTGTAGGATGTACGGGAACTAACTCCAGGTGCTCATTCGGCCCTACTTGCTAAAGGGTTTGCTCATCTCGGACTTCTTCATCAGTGTCGTTTAGGCTGAGTGGCGGTAAGGGCCCTGCAGCACTGACTGCCTCGCCAAGAACCCGCACCTCCTGTCCCCCACCTCTCAGCTCTTGGGCATAGCATTCCTGAAGAAGCACCTACTCGCCCTTGACTTCTCCAACTCCTGACGGGGTAGGGAATGTCATCTTGAGGTGATAAGTTGATCTCCTTCAGTTTTTCATGGTCGTGGAGGTTCTAGGTGCCTTTCCAGCGAACATCGATGGGGTGATTACTCCGGCCGGCTAGACTATGCCCTCAGAAAACCCTTTGAGTAGCGTCAAGGCTGGGCATAAACAGTAGGGGTTGATCCTCATCTTGATGAACAGGGTATCGGTGGAACTGCCATTATCAATTAGGATCCTCTGGGTTACAAAATTGGCAATCTGCTTGGTCACGTCTAGGGCATCATCATGGGAGAGGATGACGCCCTCCTTATCCTTCTTGTAGAACGTGATAACGAGTCCTCCCACGCGTCACTTCTAACCGGCCGGGACCCTCTATCTTTGGAAACACTTCCTTGTACCGCACTCTATGTACGTGGGCCTTTCGTCTCGACGAAGTGGGGCCACCACCCTCGTATCCCTTTGATATCATACTAAATTCGCCCAAGGGACTTCGTGGTCAAGATGGGGTCCGGTGCGGGGTGTTGCACGATGGTTCTCTATCAGTCCTACACCTTCTGGGACTTTCACTTCTTCACTATCCCACGCACCCATTTTCACTGTACACGTGTCGTTGGTCCTCAGTGGGGTGTTGGATTAGCAAATGCTCTAGTTCTTCCACCCTCTGTTTCAGGGTGTAGTAGTCCTTGGTTCAATGCTTGTTAGTCTTGTGGTACAAGCAGTATTGTTGGCCTCTCTGGCCTTGCTAGATAGTTTCTCTCAGGACGGGCGCATACTCTTCCTGCTTGGCAAGGTTGGTGTGCACACGTTTCCTGCCATGTACCCAGGCTGACTTATTGCCTTTTTGTCTGCTTGCTCCAACTTTGTTTTCCTGGGGGACGTTAGGGCCCACATGGTATCCACCACATTGATGAAGCGATTTACACGGTCCATGAATTCCTGTAGCGTCATGGGGGTTTTCCGTGCCAACTCTTTCATGAATGGGTTCCTCGGCCAAATGCCTCCTAGTAGGGCGGTCGGGGTGATTTTCTCATCCTGGTCGTTTGTCGTTATTTTTTTTCCTTGTTGAACTTGGATAGGTACGCCTTCAGACTCTCATCATCGTGCTGCTTGATGGTATGTTCAAGAGCTATGATGCTAGCCTTATTCTTTTCCTACTTTCCAGAAACTGTGTCAAGAATAGGCAAGCTAACTCTTTGAATTCATCAACAGACCTTGGGGCAACAACGTGAACCACCCTCATGCTGCGCCCTTCAACATTAAGGGAAAGGAACAGCATGTGATCTCGCCTGGGAACCCGTGCAGAGTTATATGGGCTTTAAATGTTTCCAAATACTCAAGAGAGTCCTTAGACCAGTCGTACATCTCCATCTGAGGGACTTTGAAATTGGGCGATAACGGTGCCACCATGACTTCCGCACTGTATGCTAAGTCAATGCTAGTGAGTAGTTGCTCCACGGATGAGGACGCACCCATCCTTTTGGCCATTTCTGTGTACTTGTCCATGAGCCCCCGCAACTCATGGTGCATCTGCCTCCTTTCCTCTCCCACCGTGTCTACCTCTGCCTTGCTTCGCGACTCGGCGTTCTCGTTCTGACTTTGCCCTACACCTTCCATGAACTCGTTATATGCCCTTCGCGGCACTTCATTTTCCTACAGGAGGCTTTGTACCTCCGTAGTTAGCTTCCTTATCATATCCTTCATTTCGACCAACCTTGCTTCCATGTTCTTTGATGACTTTTCCTGCTCATGTGTGGTTTGTTAGCGTGTTGTTGCTGGAATACGAATTACATGCTAATTCTTAGATCCCACAAACGGTGTTATTGTTGATGTCGTGTTTCGTAGCTTGGGCAACTCAGCGACTCCTCCACTCGACCTGCAAGACCCAAGGAGATGGGGGCTCAGGGTGGTGAAGGGAACCTTCGATTATCTATTTGTGTGGGCAATGTAAGGAGAAAAGTGTAGAAAGTTCTACCTAAGCCTAGGGCACGTTTATATACCCGGTTGTGGTGGTCCCTGCCCATAGCTAGCAGATCGTGGAAGGGTGTACGGGACACTGCACTGGTGGCAAGTTCCCTCCCCTATCATTTCAGCTGTTACCCTGCCACATTATGCGTGGGTCATCAGTCTATCCCCTACGGCAGGTAAGGGGTGGGAGGTGCGTGCACTACCTTCTCCCCAAAGGTGAGTTGACATCTGGTTCTGTCGTTGTGTGTTGGTTTCCCAGACCATTTAATGTGGCATGCCTGTTGTCCAGTGATGCGGGTCATGGTATGGGCAGGTGACGCTACCCGTCACCATATTCGAAGAGCCTCCTCGGGACCAGCCCAGTCCTCTCCCCTTCATTTGTTTTGCATTGGGTTATCTACTGGCCCCTTCTTTTTTTTGGGCGGAGGAAGCCCTACATGGCCGAAGCATGGGGTAAATTCCCTTCTCACTTCTGTTCTCAAATTAATCCCCTCTTCTTAAATTAATCTCCTCCATTAGGTATGTATCAAATGTGGATTTTGATAATCATTTAAGATGGAATGAACGTGCATCGTTCATGTATATCAATTTGAATATTCCTTTTAATTACTGAAAAAGATTAGCTAAAATTATAAAGTTACTTTTCTAATATTATTGAAGTCGACTCAACTTTATCTAGTTAGTAATGATATTTATTTATTCTTATATTAATATTATTCTTCTTCTTATTCTTAATTAAAATTATATCAATTAGATTGTCATTTACTGAAGTAGTAGTACTAGTTCTAGACACATCACAACACCTCAACACATGATCATTGATCTCTTGCAACCACCACTCCAAAATGCCCCACCATCTGTGCTTTTAGGTGCCTCTACCAGTGTACTTAATTGTACCGCCATATCCCAATAGAAATAGAGAAATAGGAGTTTTTGGGTGCTGAAAAATCCACCGCGAGAATTTCTTTTTTCCTTTTTTCATTTTGACACGGGAGGGAAAGTTTGAAACGTTGGAAAAACCCGATCGTAAGTAACTAGGATCCTACATGTGATGAGCAGTGAAAGCGCACCATCCGATTCTTTTGTAGGTAAAATGGCACCGGCCCTTAGGTTCCATTCTCAAACGTGGTAGGCATACAATTAAGGATTTTGACTAGCTCGAAGAGGAGGCCATGGCCGGTTTGTCCTTTGCCCACATTTTCTTTTGCAATTCTGACTTGATATATATATATGAAACTTTAGCGATGATCTCCGAGTGGCAAGAGTTAGGCGCTATTGAGAGAAATGTCTTTTTCTTTGTGTTTTTATGCTGCTACTCGACCATCTGAGTTTACCGCATTGTTATTATCACCAATATTAATTTATTATCGTGAGTTTACAGAATGATTCATTGACTATAAACGATTATCAAATTCCTTAATAAGCGCCTAAAGCGTACCATTTAATTCATTACCAAACAATAAGTTGTCAGAGACGTTGATTGGCTTTGTTTTATCAATCTCACTCGTTTTCAAAATCGTAATTTCATTTATATTCTATTATACCAAAAAACATCAGGGACGTTGATTGGCTTTGTTTTATAGTTATCGCTATTAAAAAAAATAATAAAGAAAAGAATAAAAAAAAAAAAACGGGAAACAAATCCGGAGAGAATATGCCTCACAATTGAGGGAAAAAGGAGAGTTTTAAGTTTTATTTTTTTTAATGACCTGGTAGTGCCACGTGGCATGTTAAGCGGTCCATTTGAGCATTAAACTCAGATGGCCGTTTAGCATTTTCTTTTCTTTTCTTTTTATCTAAAATTGCTCAAATGGCACGTTAAGCGGTCCATTTGAGCAATTTTTTATTTAAGTAATTAATTTACAAAATCATTTGAAATATGTCATATTAATTTTTGTTTTTGATAAACAGAAACTTCATTCAAATAAAACACCAATACATCAATTGTTATCAAACCATAAAGAATGGTTAACAAAAGAAGGGATTTGCTCCCACCAAACATTAATATCAACAATGTTCCAAACATATCTAGCTAAAGAATGAGCTACCCCATTCCCTAACCAATTGAAAATGCAGAAATAAATGCTTGATGTCCTCGAGCAAATGACCAACACTAGCATACGAGGCCTCTTGGGATTGCAACTCTTGAACCACACTAGGACAATTAGTTTCAATGATCAATTTCCGAATGCCTAGTGGAATGCAAAGCTGAATCCCTCTCAACACAGCATTAGCCTTAATCATTGCTACCTCATCCACCTCTAACTCTGTTTTGCTTGCAGCCATCAAAATTATTCCATCTTTATCTCTCAAAATAGCCCCAACGCCAACTTTTCTTTGATTCGCAAAGACTGCCCCATCCAGATTGCATTTAAGAAAGCTGGAGCTTGCCACTTAGTTATCTGTCATAGTTGCTGCTCTGATGTAACAGCTCGCACATCATTAAAATCTTTGCAAAGGGATATGGCATGCTTAGCTGCTTGCAAAGGTTGTATTAGATTCTGCTCCATCTGCATTTAGTTTCTTCTGTACCATGAGCTCCAACAAAGGACAAAAAATAGAGTTAACTCTCCATCACTGCCTTGCATCAGAATCCTTCGTACAGCTTGTATAAAATTGAGAGAAGAGTGAAGAAGGTTGAAAAATGGGAAGAATTTCTGCCAAACAATCTGGTTAGTAGGACAAGTTAACAAAGCATGAGTAATATCTTCCTCATTATCCAAGCAAAAACAAAATAGAAAGTCCACCTCCACCTTTTTCCTCCTAAGGTTCGCAAGAGTTGGCAAAATATCCTTACAAGCTTTCCAAGCAAACATTTTAACCTTCCTAGGGACTTTCAAATGCCAAATTTTCCTCCAAAGCTTCCTATCTTGCACCTGCAGGGATGTTTCCTCATCCCCACTAGCCTCAATGTTATGAATCAGCTGGTGGGCACTTTTAACAGTGAACTTGCCACTTACTTCCTTGTCCCAAATCCACCTATCCACACAAGGACTTGATGATAATTGAACCTTCAGGATCTCCTCAGCAATACTTGGATTAAAGAGAGCTCTAATAAGCTGTAAATTCCATGTTCTGGTTGTCCCATCAATTAAACTGTCCACGGTTGCTTCTTCATCAATAGCTGACCCAAGACTACTATCCAATTCAGGTTGTAACATCCTAGGACCAGGTAACCAAGGGTCCTTCCAAATCTTCACCAATTCACCATTTCTCACCCGCCACCTACATCCTTTCAGCAGCCATCTCCTTGTTTCAAAAATTCCTCGCCAGGCATAGGAAGGATTATTCCCTAAAGATGCTTGGAAAAAGGTACTGTTGGGGTAATACTTGGGTGTGGTTAAAGATGACAAAATTTATGATGCAGAGTAGAGTTGATTGAAAAATAATATGAATAAATTAATTTTCTTACCATCTTGAGTGAGGAGTAGGGGTGGCAAATTGTATTTTTGGATCGTGTTCGTCTCGTGTCAATTCATAAACATTCGACTATATAGGCCAACCCGAACCCAATTCGTTAAGGTAAACGTGTCAAACTTCCAAACTCTAACCCAATCCATTTAGATAACGGGTCGTCTCATATCACCCGTTTTGATCCGTTTAATAATTAATTAAAAATATATTAACATGACACGACATATTTAAACTCATTTCTTTCATGTAAATGGGTTGAACTAAAATGCATAACTCAGTTGACAATATTAACATAATTTTACATAAAGTTAAAATCTATACATATCAATAACCACAATATCTTAAAAAATATATGTAATTTTTCAAATTTTAACATATAATAAAATCAATATTACAAACCATACAATAACAAATATGAGAAGTTACAATCCCAACAATAAAAACATAAACATACTGAGAAATATCAATATTACAACTTAAGAATAATAAAATTTTAAATTTGAAATAAATTCAGAATGGGTCAAAATAGGTTGATTTTGTGTTAAGTAGGTTGACCCATTATTGATCCTTTTATAAATCGTGTCATAACGATTCAACCCATTTTGACCCGAACCTGTTAACGTCAAACTCGAACCTGTAATTTCATATCATGTTCGTGTTGAGTTCATGGATTATGTCAGGTATTGCCACCCCTAGTGAGGAGACCCCTGCCCACCATCGACATGGCATGATTGCGCTAAACAAAATAAATAGTAAAAAGCCCACTGCCCCCAAACATTTGTAAGAAATATCATTCGATTGGTATGGGACATCTGTATATTTCATTTTGGCTTAAATTTCGAATTGTTACGGGTTTGTTTCAGGCATTTCGGCTGATTCTCAATATTCTAGCCAAAATTCACTTTTCAATTTGGAACGTTTAATCAGGTGGAATTTCTTGTAAGATATATGTAAAATTCTAGGGCATGACGTTTGAGAAGTAAGATGGGATAAGAATTCTATGAATAATATGAACTAGTTTATGAATAATAGTGAAATTGCTTGAGTTAAGATATTTTATTGAGTTTTAAGAAAATAGAAGAAAAAACAAAATAAAAGTATTATAAAGTTAAAATATTGTTAGAATATAATTTGTTTAATATATTTTTTATTTTCAAATTTGAAAAAGTAGTATTGTTTTTTTGTGTTTTGTTTAGAAGTTTGAAAAAGTTGTAATGATTAGTTAATAATTGATTAAATAAAAAACTTAAGATTTGAAATTAAAAGTGTAACACCTCGTATTTTAGTGTTTTTTTAACAAAGAATTATTTTAATTTATTTTAAAAAATTCATTCTCTTATTTTAAAATTTAAGGAGTTTTGAAATATTATTTTATAATATTTTAAGTTGTGAAAATCATTTTAATGGATTTTCTTAATATTATTTATTGTTTTACATTTTAAATTGATCTTTAATTCAAATTGGCTTGTTTTTTGATTTTAATATTTTTATTATTTTAATCGAGCATTTCATTGAGTTTGAATTA
This sequence comes from Pterocarya stenoptera, assembly GCA_003123785.1. Taxonomy (NCBI): domain Eukaryota; kingdom Viridiplantae; phylum Streptophyta; class Magnoliopsida; order Fagales; family Juglandaceae; genus Pterocarya; species Pterocarya stenoptera. Next base: position 14,687 of record QEOT01005073.1, on the reverse strand, counting down.
TTTTATTTATCTAGTGGTTTTAAAATCTTTTTCGTTGGATCACTTTCGAAACCTGAGTTGAAAAGGCTGGATCTCTTTTTTCTTCCTCTTCTTTTTGTTTTTCCCTTTTTCTTTTTCTTTTCTTCTTTTTTCTCTTTTTCTTCTTTTTCTCTCCGGTTTCTCTCTCCCCCAGCCACGCGACCCGACCCTCTCTCTCTCTCCTCTCCCCCGTGCTTTCGGTTCTTCAGCCACCTGCACCGCCGTTGGCCGTCCGTGGCCCTCACCGCCGGTTCCACCGGACTCCCCAGCCGCCGGCGACCTAGCCCACCAAATTTCAGGCCACCCCTCGCCGCCGTTTGCCTCTGAGAGCCATGCGAAGTCGCGGCACTCCTTCACCCATTCCGCTGCCGTCGCTCCACCTCCGGCCATCATTTCTTCACCACTTCTTCACCGGCCCTCTAGCAACATTTTAGACCCAACCCCAGCCCCGATCCGTCGCCCGTGAAGCCCAACAGAGCTCACAACCGTTTTTGCCTATCCGGCCTTCTACCGCTTTTCGGCCGCCACCCACGGCCAAAGGCCACTACCATTAGCTTCCCCACCTCCCATAGGCCCTACCCTACCGTTCCCAAGTCTTCGTTTGGCCCCGTGTAATTTTTGGGTTCACTGTGTTTTCGGCTACAATGTTTTTACACTGTGGTGTTGCTGTTTTGGTGCTTCCAGCTCTCTCGTGATCCTCCAAAAAATATATTAAAGCACTGTAAGTATTTTCCTGAACATCTTTAAGGTTTTAATATATTTTTGCACTGACTGGTTTATTATGTCTGTGATTGGTTGTGTTGTGATCTGGATTTGGTTGTTTGAAATTTACTGTTGGATTGGTTGTTGAAATTTATTGTTGGATTGGTGCATTGCATGTGCACGCATAATCATGATTGTGTTTATTGAAAACTGAGTTTTCATTTGTGGGAAAAGGAAAGGAGACTGTAGGGATGGTGGTAAGCAGGGATGGTGGTATAGTCCCGCTTGTGATTCCCGCCTACGGTGTACGCGTAGGGATGGTGGTGTTGTCCCGCCTGCGATTCCCGCCTATGGTACACACGGTAGGGATGGTGGTAAGCAAGGATGGTGGTAGAGTCCCGCCTGCGATTCCAGCCTACAGTGCTCTATTGGGTTTTTGTGTTGTGTGAAAATGAACTGTAGAGATAGTGGTAAGCAGGGACGGTGGTAGAATCCCGCCTGCGATTTTCGCCTACGGTGTACGCGTAGGGATGGTGGTAAACAGGGATGGTGGTGTTGTCTCGCCTGCGATTCCCGCCTACGGTACACGCGGTAGGGATGGTGGTAAGCATGGATGGTGGTAGAGTCCCGCCTGTGGTTCCCGCCTACAGTGTCCAATAAAATATTTTTGTGTAAATCGTTTTTGAAAAAAATGATATTTTTGGGTTTGGTGCATATATCATCATATGCATGCATGTTGGTTGCATTAAATGTATTTTGATCTTAAAGATCATTTGGATTATTACTTACCTGCGGTAACATTTTATGGTACCGTAGATTTTGGTGCAGATGAGGACGAGGACGACGAGCCTTAGGGATCGGCTCCATGGTTAAGTGGCATGTGGTTGCTACTGTTTTGGTTGTAGGATTTTTTTTCCATGCGTATGTATTCGGCTTTATTTTATTTTCTTGGATGACTGTATAACTTTTAGTATACTTGTATTTTGGTTATTTTTGTATATAAAATTCTGGTACTTAGTGACTTAATTATTATTATCCGCTGTGACTCTTTGGTGCTCTGGTGGCACGTTGCACACACTTGAGCACGTATCGTTGGGATGTATGACCCGTGTTGTCATCATCCTGATGTCACGATTCTCGAGACTTTTTATACATGGGAGTCGGGGCATCACAAAAAGTATTTATGCTTGAGTGATGTTTAGGATCAATAAAATTATGAGAAGTTTTGAGATGAGATGAGATCCCTTTCCCATTACTGTCCGCTAATTTTCGACCCAAAGAACCGACGTGTGCAGCATGATTATTGTCAATAATGTGTTTGAAATTATCTTTTGGAAAAGCATATCAGTCTCATATTTTGGAAAAGCATATCAATCTCATATTCAAGCAATACGATGCCCTGATTTGAGAATAGTATTTGTCTAAACATCTCTTTCTATACTCTTGGTTCTGTGCAGGTTAGTGTCCTTAAGCTATATATATAGCGACACTCCATCACTTAACAGTAATTTATGTCTTCTAATCTACGCTATATATCTATATATAGTTACCTTAACGACAAGTCCATGCAAATTATATATTATTAATGTGTTTATCTAAAAACTATATGGAGATTAATAAATCAAAGTCTCAAAAGATATAAATTATGAGTTTTGCTAGGTACAACCAGGAAATGCAATCGGGGGGTAATCAGGCTTTATCTAACAATTTATGTAGAATAAAATATAATAAAAAAGGACAAAAGTAAAATGAAAAAAAAAAAAAAGAAAAACTCACCTTAAATAGACCTCATTAGCTTGTGCATTTATCACAAGCAACTTTCTCTCTCTCGCAACCTTTCTTTTTTCTCTCTCAACTTTCTTTTCTCAACTTTCTCTCTCAACTTTCCCTTCTCAACTCTCTCTCTCGCAACATGGCTTTCAATGTTTCCATCAGAACCCTAACTTCACCCAGTTGCAACAAATCTTCTCTCATCCGGGCATTAATTTTTGTTTTTCTCACGTAATTTTATTCTTTAATTGTTTTTGTTTTGTTAAGCATCATTGATAACAAGTTTGCAAGCTGAAAAGTACCTGAATGAGCAGCAGTTGACGCAGAATGGTGGGCTGAAGTGCCACCACAGTAACACTTCCAGTATTCCTCAACCATTCTGGAAATAATGTGGGTTCACTTCTTTCCATAAGGAGCACTAAACATGATAAAAAATGGAACAAACAACACTTCTCACCTTCACTAGCTCCACTCTTTTTCCACAGTTTTTCAATACAAAATCATAAAGTTTTGACAGCAATTTTGCAATTTCCTTACCCTAAATTAAACTTAATAATTACGGCCAATGCCAGTCAGTTCTCCAAACACACTAGCCAATATATGCTTGACCTTGATGGGCTCTTCTATACTTTCACAACTAGGTATGTCCTTCATCAAACCCAGGCTTAATAGCATCTATTTTTCAATCAAGAGAAGAAAAATTTTCATAGGTGAGAACCTAGAGCACGAGAATTAAGGCAATGTCAAGAAAAAGAAAGGGAAGGATTACGACAGATAAAATTGATAGAAAAAAAAAAAGAAACAAAATGGAGAGAGGGAGGGAGAAAGAAATTAATTTTTTTTTTTTAAATGGAGGCGCTGGTTGCACCAGGCGGTTGTATCAAATATTTTTGATAAATTATTATAAGAATTAGAAAACTAAAAATTAAAGAATAAAGAAAAATAGAAAACATTTGAAAATGATAAATTAAAAAAAAAGGACAAAAGAGGAATAGCCCTTGATGGTTTTGTTGTAATTTACTCGATCTTCTTTATAATAATATATATATATTTATATATATCTTTGCATAAGTAGTTAACTGTCACGAATGCTGAGGTCAAGGCTTTGAAGAGAAAAGGGTCTCTAATGGAGGGCAACGATTGTATTACAGGTCATGGGAAGGAGGAAGATTATATGGGGCGTTTTGAACATTAATTAAATGAGGAGTTTTGTATTTGAAGCAGTAACTTGTGTTTTGAGTTTTGTATGTTGCGTTTCATCAAATGGAATGGTGCATTTTGTGATTAGAGAATGTAGGTGTGTGTTTCACTTGTAAAATGTTGTGTTTTGCTTATACGGTGTGTTTCATTATTTTGTAAGAACAATTTCCATAGGAATATAAGCATGAAGAGTTTAGAGTCTTGATTCAGGGGTTGATCTTGTGTTGAACTGTTCTTGGAGGTTGAAAATTCCTCGAAAATTTTCCTCAAGGTTTCTTATTGCATCTTGATCAGTTTCTTGTTCTTGAGTTGTTCTCTGGATTTTTGGTTTGTTCTTAGTCTGGGCAAGGATTGCCAGAAGTCCTTAACAAGTGGTATCAATTGAAGGCGATCCTACGATGGCAGAGGGCACGAGTTCAACAACGTTGAAAGTTCATCAAGAAGGTTCTCAGAAGCAGCAAGAAATGGTCCAGAACCAATTGGAGAACCACCAGCAGGCCATCAATGATATGTCTAAAAGGTTAGATCAACTCACTGATATGCTCCGTTCTTTAGTCAGATGTACACAAGTTAATCCGCTTAAGAAAGAGTCTCATGAACCCAGGGTAATGGGTTATGAGGATAGGGGTGTTGTGCGAAGAGGGATACATTTAGATTTTTAACATTTTGATAATAATAATCCTGCTTGGTGGATCTTTAAAGCCACCTAGTTTTTTAACTACCATCAAACAAGCTTTTAATGGATTCTTATCGTATGGAAGCAGAGCATTGGTTTGGACCAAGATGCCTTGGATTCTGGTAAGTTCACTGGGTGTGATTCTTTTGTCAAAGCTTTACAAGTCAGATTTGGGCCGACAACATATGATGACCCAATGGAAGCATTGACTAGATTGAAACAAACTTCTTTTGTGGCTGTGTATAAGGCACTATTTAAAACTTTTTTGAATAGGTAGAAATGGTTGTCTCAAAGGCATAAGCTTAGTTGCTTTTTGAGTGGGTCAAAGGATGAGATCTGACTTCCAATCAGGATGCTCAATCCAATTAACTTTAGTGCTGCTTTTGGATTGACAAAAATACAGAAAGAGTACATTTTGACCTTAAGGAAAACATGGAAAGAGAGTAGGGTAGTTGTTGAGAGAGGATCCTTTGATACAGTAACACAAAGGATCAATAGAACACACAAAACTAGTGTACCAGCTTGAAAGATTTCTTCTTTTCAGATGGATGAGAAAAGAAGAAAAGGTCTTTGTTATCACGGTGATGATAAATGGAATACTACTCATGTGGGAAAGAATTCCATATCTTTTGCAAATGGATAATTCTGGGGAGGAAGATGAGTTACAAGAAAGGGGAGATGAGTCAGTACAAGAAGTTGAAGGAGTTCTTTTGTCTTTTTTTTTTTTTTTTTTTTTTTTTTGTTTTTTTTATAAGAAACTTGAATTCTATTAATAAAAGGAGATTACAGACATTTATCAAGCCAAAGGACTTGAGAAAGAAAGTCTGGAATACAATCCCACCACATAGCAATATCATAAACATTAATCGCATAACGCGCTAAACAATGCGCTGCCCTATTTCCTTCTCTATGAGCATAGACAAAATTATAGTCAACGAAATGCATGGAAAGTAATTTAATCTCTCTATATAATACCCCAAGTCGAGAGTCTTCCATGGAGTGACGCTGCAGTGCCTCAACTACTAACAAGCAATCAGATTCAACTTGAATGGTTGCAATGCCCATACTAGAACAAAACTGTAGCCCTCTGAAAACAGCAGTTAGTTCAATAACTTCTAGTTCCTCAACCTCGTGTTCAAGATTGCTAGCTGCCATTAGAACATTACCCTGGTCATCACGTAAGATGCAGCCCATACTAGATAGCTCCCTAAAAACAGCCCCATCCATATATAACTTAAATAAACCTGTTGGTGGAGGTTTCCAACTAAAGTGTTTATTCAACTGGGACTTAGGCTGTGATCTAATCTCTTTATAGTTTCTGAGCAAACTCAATGCATTGGCTGCTACATTTCTTGAATTTAAAATGACCTGACCACGAACCATTTTGTTACGCCTATACCAAAAACTTCATGCCAATGCAAAGAACACAGGCATCTTCTCACCGAGAGCCCTTTGATAGAGGGAAAAACCCACGTCAAAGAGTCTCATATCAGCAGCAAAATTCATTTCTGGCATGGTCTCCTTCCAACTACTCTGTAAGGAGACACAATTTATCAAAGCATGATTGAGGTCTTCACATTGGAAACCACTAAACACTGTGCTTCCGTAGTCACTTTCCTCTTTAACAGATTAGCTTTTGAGGGTAGGCCTTCTTTGCAATCACGCCAAGTAAAAATTTTAATTTTACTCGGCACTGGCATCTTCCAAATCTATCTCCATACTAACTTGGAAGAGCTTACTGAAGAAGTTTCAGCACCATATGAACCCAACCTTGTTTTAAGAAACCTATAGCAACTTTTCACACTAAAAACTCCATGTCTCTTGAGCCCAAATTCGCCCATCACAATTGGCTCCTGGACAGATCACTATCTTGAAAATATCTAACACCACGTTTGCATTGAAGAGAGATCTCAGCTTGTGCATATCCCAACTTCTTGTATCAGCATCAAAGAGAGTACTAACAACATCTTCGGTATTGGTATCTGGCCCAACCAAGCTCTCTGAAAGGAGAGTCCCATGCGCTGGAATCCACTGATCTAACCATATTCTTGCTAGTCTTCCATCACCAATCCTCCATCTATAGCCTTCAAGAATCCATTTCTTTGCTTTCCATATTCCCCTCCAAGTGTAAGAAGGGTTAGCCTAGCTTGTGAAAAGGTGAAACTAGGAAAATATTTAGACTTAAATAACCTGAAAAGTAGGGAGTTATCATTTTGCAACAACCTCCACCTTTGTTTAGCCAAAAGTGCTAAATTAAATAACCTGAGTTCTTTAAACCCCATCCCCCCACACAACACATACGAGGCCAGCTCACCCAATGGATATTCCTTTCTTCTCCTTCTTGTCCCTACCAAAACTTTGACATTAAACCCTCCAAATCATAACACAAAGAAGAGGGTAACAAAAAACAGCTCATGGAATAGGAAGGGATAGAGAGTGCCACTGCTTTTAAAAGAGCTTCCTTTCCCCCTTGAGGTAATAACTTTTCTTTCCAATCTTGGAGCTTTTCCCAGACTTTCTGCTTAGAGAGAAAAGCTCTATGCCTAGACCTACACACAATAGGAGGGAGACCCAGGTAACGTTCATACTACTGAATCTCACTATTTTCCCAAAGCTGTTTTATTTCATTCCTAACATCCCTTGGAACATTGCCACTAAATACAATAGCTGTCTCTTCCTTGTTGAGTTTTTGGCTAGAAACCGATTCATATCTGTCTAGAATAGCCTGCACTCTTCTATTCTCCCCCAACTCAACCTTACAAAAAATAACACTATCATCTGCAAAGAACAGGTGATTAATGTTTGGAGCACCTCTACAGATACAATATCTCTCCTTTCAGCCCTACTTCCTTTAATAAAGTAATCAAACCATCAGTACAAAGAAGGAATAAATAGGGGGCCGGGATAACGGGTCCCCTTGCCTCAATCCTCTAGAAGGGATTATAGGACCTTTGGGATCACCATTTATAAGCACTAAATAAAAGACAGAGCTATCAAGCTAATGAAGTTCTGGTGAAACCCCATAGTCTCCATAAGTGACTTTAAAAAGCTCCATTCAACTCTGTTGTACGCCTTACTCATTTCTAATTTCAAAGACATAAACTCCTTCTTTCCTTTTTTCTTCCTTTTAAGGTAATGCACTAACTCGTAAGCAATTAGTACACTATCTGTTATCAAGCGACTAGGTACAAAAGCACTTTGACTTTCCCCAATAACCCCATACAGTTTTCAGTCTATTAGAAATCACCTTTGCATTCAATTTATAAACCACATTATAAAGACTAATGGGTCTATAATCACTGACTTTTTAAGGAGATTTCATTTTTGGAATAAGGGTAATAAAAGTGTGATTTAAAGAGGCAGAGAAAGAACCTAAATTTAATGCCTCCAAGACTGTAGATGTCACAGACTCACCAACCACATGCCAGTATTTATGAAAGAAAACTGAGGACATGCCATCCAGACCTGGAGTTGTAGAGGGATTCATTTAATCAAGTGCCCTTTTGATTTCATTCGTAGAATATATCCTTGTCAGCTCATCATTCATTGAAGAATTCACTCTTCCTAATAAAGACTTCAAAAAATCCAAAGAACCACTCAAATTAGAGCAAGAAAACAAATTCTATAAGCAGTCCATAATTATTCTATCCCGACCTTGAGATTCATGCCAATTCCCATAGTCATCCAGAATTAGGTTTGGAAGTTTTTTCAAACACAAAATTCTCATCTCATCATTACAACTTTTTTAAATTTTCACATAAAATATAATAAACAATTCAATTTTTTCAAATCCCAAGACAATAATAATATTAAAAAAATATTTTATTCAATTTTTAACTTTCATCTCAAACTAAAAATTCTCATCTCAACATCCAAACCTAACCTAGAGTTTTGGTCTCCCTCCTTCAACCACACTGCTTTTAACCTTTGAGGCCACATTATTTCATCCCTTTCAAGCCATTTTTGCACCTCATTCCTTGCATTGTCGTAGTCCTCTCTACCAACCCTTAATAGGCCTCTATCATGAACCAAAGCGAAATTTTGTTTTGCTCTTAGAAGTTTCTGCTACACATGTCCAAAGGACTGTCTGTTCCAGGAACTTAACAGGTTTCCACAACACTTAATGGCCATCATCACCTCACCCATGTTGGACTGGGAAGCGCATCTTTCCCAATTTTCTTTGATAATTTTTTCACAAACTACCTCACCCACCCACATAGCCTCAAATTTAAAGGGTTTTTTAACTCTAGAGATTCCCACAACACCTTCCATGTCTACCCAAATTGGCAGATGATCCGAATATGCTACCAAGCCAAGCGTAACAATGGCATTTGACAACAAGTTCCACCAAGAAGAGTTAGCTAAACAACACCTTCTAGTCTTTCACTGATGCATTGGTCCCCTTCCCTATGATTGCACCAGGTAAAAGGGCCCCCTCTGAAATCCAAGTCTCTCAAACCATAGTCATCAACCACTAACCTAAAGGATTCAATTTGTCTCTCTAGACATGGCCTCCCACCCCTTTTTTCAGAATGACACAGCACCTCATTGAAGCCCCCTAGGACCAGCCAAGGTTCCCCATTCACACTACTTAGAGTCCTTATCAACTCCCAAGTTCAAAACCTTAGACTAACTTTAGGATTTCCATAAATCCTAGATAAAAACCAAAAGGTCGAATCACCTTTAACAACAACATGTATATGGAAATTGGAATAATTAACAATAGATAAATTCACATCCTTTCTCCATAACAAAGCCAAACCTCCCCTGGTCTACCACAAGAACCAATTGGTAAACAAATTGCAAAACCTAATCTGAACTTACATTGATTGAATTCTCGAACTGAAAGCCTTGTTTCCTGCAAGAACAACACATTAGGATCTTCCCTCCTGATCAAATCACGGAGGATACGAATGCCTCGTGGGTTCCCAAGCCCACGGGCATTCCAGCTCATAACTTTCATTGGTCCTGACGGCATTGGATCCCAGCCACCACCGATAGATTTACTGACTCACCATAGACCTCACCTGCAATCGATGAAGCCTGACTGTGTTTTTTCGCAACCCTGAGATCATAAACCTCTCAATCCCTCTATGTTTCAGTAACTTTCCTCTTATGCGTGCCGCCCAGAGTCACCTTTTCCTCTTTCGAATGCTTAGCCGTTTGGTGAAAGGAAGACATCCTTTTCCATTTCCTGTTGGACATTCCATCGGGCCCATTAACTGCGTGGACTACACATACATCTGGCTGCAATTGTTTGACTGTAGGACCAGACTCATTAATAACCGACATACCTACAACAGATTCCGTAACTCCGTGCTTCTTCTGAGGCCCATCCATTAGTGCATCTATTGAGACCTCTCCTAGGTTTTGGGACTTTAGAGGCCCTTCCATGAGTCCCTCAGTAGAAGGATACTGTATGTTCCTTGCCGATTTAGAATTATGGGGATCAGAATCCATGACCTGAACGTCTGCCCATTTCTTCCCTTTGTTCGATGCGGCTATTATCTTTGAATCCTTAGCCAATTGAAAATCAACTACCACATCCCTTCAGTTATTTACTCCACCAGTTTTGCCTACCAGACGTTCACCTGGTGTCTCCGGCAAATCCTCTCCTTCCACAGACATCAGAAAGGTTCCCATTGCAAGGTTTGAATGGTGTTTCACTAGACCTAATTTAACTCTTGATTGAGAGACCTTACCCTGATCTCTAGACCCAAAAGCCTTCAACCAAACATCGTATGGGAGTTCTACCACTTCAGAAAAGCTGGGTTTACTCCCCTGAGGACAGTCCTTATCCGCATGACCTAGACGCACGCATCTGTAATAGAAGTTGGGCATCCTTTCATAGGTGAAGTGAACCCAGAAAGATTTTCTTGTGCCAATGTTGATTTTGGTTCCTCGCAATAATGGTTTGAGAACATTAATAGCTACACGAACTCGCATAAACTCTCCCCATGCTATTTGCCAGATCAACCTCCTCTACCCTGCCAACTTTGCTGCCAATCAGACGTCCCACATACTCATTCCTTGCCATAAAGGGAAGATCATGTAGTCTGATCCAAAACAGAGCCTCTGTGAAAGAAATCTGATGAACCTACTGATCTCGTTCAACTTCCTTCATCAGAATGAGGTGCTTGTCAAATGACCGAGGACCCTCTCTGAAAACCCTTTCTTTATCCTGAAGATCATCAAACTCCACAAGGAACAGCTTTGTATTCAGGTCCCTAAATCAAACCCTGTGCACAGGCCTCCAAGCCTTCCTCATCGTAGCCTTAAACATTTCCTTATTGTAATGTTTTCAGTGAACAACTTTAGAGTCAAACACTTTCCCCCACATAGTAAAGCATTTTCCAACTTATCTGATTCCACAACCACCTCCGCATTCTCCTCTTCAGTCAAGTGTTGATACAAATCATTCAGAGTGATGTCCATAACTTTGGAATGGACGGCACAAGGCAAAAAGGTGAAAAACTACACGCAGGCAGTATTTTCGCCTCTACTAGAAAACCTAGAGAGGAAAGATGGCTGAAGTTGAAGGAGTTCTTAAGAATACAAGAACTTGAAAGAGTTCTTAAGAATGCAAGTTAAGAACTCGAGGTTTTATGCCAACTCTGGTTGTTCTAGTAACAATGCTATGAAGTTGCTGGGCAAGATTGGCTTATTTTCATTGGAAATTATTGTGGATTCAGGAAGTGCTCATAATTTCATGGATCCATTGGTAATAGAAGCAGCAAAGTTGAGTATGGTTAAAGATTCTAGATTACAAGTTAAAGTAGCCAATGGTGATAAACTTTTGAGCCAAGGAAGGTGTGAAGAGGCAATCGGAATCCAAGGGACTAATTTTTTGGTTCCTTTCCATGCGTTGATTCTTAGTGTGTGTCACATTGTGCTAGGAGCATAATGGCTCAAGACATTAGGTCCTATAAACTAGGACTTTACAAACATGTCTATGTAGTTTTCGGTAGATGGGAAGAAGTTGTCTTTGCAGGGGTTGTATTATGAAAGGGTAGAAGTTGAAGCAAGTGTGAAACTGTTAAAATATTCATTTTTTAGGTAGCCAAATTGGCCATTACAATTAATAGCAGTAGAAGCAAGTACAGAAGGTACTAAATTACAAAAGGAAGTTGAAGGTGTGCTTCAAGAATTTAAAGATGTGGTTGAAGAACCGGTGGGACTGCCACCATTTAGAGTATTTGATCATCATATTCTGTTGAGGATGGGACTCCACCAATATCAGTTAGACTTTATTGATACCCTTATTACCATATGTTTGAAATTGAAAAAGAAGTGCAAGATTATTGAAGAATGGTGTCATAAAGCCTAGTCAAAGTCCATTCTCCTCACCAGTGCTGCTAGCTAAAAAATTTGATGGTAGTAGGAAGATGTGCATTGTCATTGATGAGTTGCTTGGTGAAATTTATGGTGCAAAAATTTTTTCTAAGCTTGATTTAAGGTGATCAGACTACCATCAAATAAGGGTGAAGGAAGAAGATCTAGCTAAAACAATATTTAGAACTCATGAGTGCCATTATAAGTTATTGGTGATGTCATTTGGGCTCACTAATGCACTTGGTACATTTCAAGGGTTGATGAATGATGTCTTTAAGCCCTATTTCAGGAAGTTCGTTTTTGGTATTTTTTGTATGATATCTTGGTTTACAACCAAGATTTTGATGAGCACCTTATACATTTAAGAATAGTTTTGACAGTTTTGCAGCAACATACTCTATATGGTAAGAAATCCAAGTGCAGATTTAGGCATCGTTTGGTTGTTAGACTCAACTGAGATCAACTCAATTTAGTCTAATTTTAAGTTAAGTCTAACATCCAAACACCCAACTCTCAAATTACTAAACTCGTCTCAACTCAAAATCTCTTTACACATGGGACTCATAACTTTTTTTAATTCAACACTTATTTACACACAGAACCCACAACGTTTTTCAACTTTTCATAAATACATATAAACTTATCTTAACATCCTAATACATTTAAACTCACCTTAGGTGGACCTCACAAAATTCACTCCACCATCTCAACTCACTACTATTCATAAAAAACTTAGTTCAACTCAACTTAGCTCAACATCTAAACGCAGCCTTAAACTTATAGACGTGGATTACATAGGCTGTATTATTTCTAGATGTGGGGTCAGGGCAGATCCATAAAAAATCACATCAATGTTGGACTAGCCAGTACCAAAAACTGTGAAGTCATTGAGGGGGGTTTTTGGGCCTTACAAGCTATTATCGAAAATTTATTTGGAACTATGGTTCCATAGCTAATCCATTGACTCTCTTGCTGAAAAAGATTTATTTCCTGTGGTCTAAGGAAGCTACTGAAACTTTCATACAATGGAAGATAGGTCTGACTTAGCCTACTGTATTAAGGTTGCCAGATTTCTCTAAAGAATTCACAATTGAGCGTGATGAATCTAGTGTGGGATTAGGGGCTATTCTAATGCAAGGAGGCCAGCTAATAGGCTTTTTTAGCAAGGCTTTGAAGGGCAAAGCATTACTCTTATCGACATATGAAAAGAATTGTTGGTATTGGTTTGTGCAGTGAACAAGTGGTGGCCATAC
>QEOT01005072.1:210416-313673 GCA_003123785.1 Pterocarya stenoptera | reverse complement strand
CTGTGTGAGTGGTGTGAATTATTCCTTCTGTCCCGTGATGTTTCCAAATCCCCACATCCGTTGCCCGCAATAGCTCAAACTTCCATGCCTAGAGTAACATGTACCGATGGGTGGATCTAGACAAGATTGTGGGAAGAAGAGGTGAGAGACTAGGGTTTCGGTAACCTAAAAATCCTAGCATGCCAGCCATGACAAAGGGGAACCAGATTTTGACACTTGTCATACACGAAGAGGGATATGAAGAGTTTCTAGAAGAAAACAATCATGAGGCACCTAGGGAAGACAAGGGATCATTCGGCCAATGCACCCACTCAATAACCACCCACGTTTTTCATGCCACTTGTCAAAGCCATGTGAGTTCCAAGAAGATTTGCATAGGAAAGTGGCGCATGGGGGAGCTCAAGAGGCTAAGGCACATTCCACCAAGAGATTATTAAGGTTTCAGTTTCAAGAGAGGTTCATGCCTACCTAAGGGGTTCCAACCACCATTTTGCCAAGTATCGTTCATGTAAGGGACTTTCTAGAAGATGGATATGATTGGAATTGAAAGAGGCGCATGGGATAAAACAAAACCCTAGTCAGTAGGTTTCGGCCACCACACCACTTTGCCTCACACATGCCACATCTCACTCACTTGGAAATTCTAGAAGAAGGGTCATGGGGAAGAGGAGAGGATGCCCAGGAAATGTGCACTACATGCCACCCCAAGTATCTAGAGAAGAGGATAGGTCATGTGGGAAATTGAGATGACCAGCCAACCAACACACACACCCACACTCCCTTGCCATTTGGCAAGCATGCACATGCCCACTCTCTCAAAGAATGATTAGGATTTTTGTGAAAAGACCCTTAAGCCCCAAAGGTTCATTGAACCTGGACACAAAGGAGGCACACAAAGAGGCATTAGGGCAAGCCTTACAAGCCACTTGTCAAGACACCTTTGAGATCCTAAGGAAAATAAAGATATGGGAAGATGAAGAAAGGGATTTGGCCAAATGATGAAGGGCAAGCCACATGGCGCCTATGCATGAATTTCATCCATTTTCAAGGTGAAGTGTGAGAGGGAATTAGAGGGGCATGCAAAAGGATAGGGGCCAACAGTTAAAAGGCCTTTTGGATGCCATTTTGTTCAAGCTTTGCATTATTTTCTTCTCCCACACGCCTAAGACAACTTTCTCTCTATTTTCTCTCCAAACAACACCATCTCCCACTCTCTCTTCTCTTAGTCACGAGCAAGGAAGAAACTTGGAGCCACATTGCACGGTACCACTCTAACCCTCACTACTCACAAGTCATGCACACACACAAGGGTGATGGAGTCGCTAGGATTTTGGATCCAAGGAAGGCCACCACCATCATGCCCAATGTTCTATCTTTTCTTTTGAGAAGTTCTTGCGGGGAAAACTAGGATTTTCTCAAGGGGGAGGCCGAAACTAGAGATGAAGATCTCTAACTCGTTTCTAAGGAGTCTCAGCCACCATGCATGATATGCACCTCACCATGCTCACATGCACACGCCCAAGACCTTGCCAAGGTCAAGTGGGAAAAACACAACCACCCTTAACCAAGGATCTCTAGGTTGAATGCTTGGAGTGTCACCATAAGCAAAAAGAAGCCCTAGCATGACCACCCACGTTGGATTTAGATTATATCTTCTTGTTTCTAATATTTTGAACAAACACTTTTTTACAACTTGCTTGATCACGTTTCACTGCTGGATTTTTGTAAGTAGACTCAACCTACTTTGGATAATATTTGTATATGTCATGTGAACTTTGCACTCATATGTGCTATTAGATGAACTCATTGATTGATAATAATCTCTTGCTATGTGATACCTTATAATCGGATTTGGATGATGTTCTTGTTATGTCTACTTGTTCATGATGTTTTCGAGTATGCTTAGAAATATTGGTTCAAGTTGTTTGCTATAACATGTTTTTGTAAGTCTCAAATGATTCAACCATGCTTATGTTTTCGAGTTTAAGATTTTGCTCTTCTACTTTGATATGTCTCAAATGCTATTGTCTATGTTTGTGAACTAAGTGTTCAATTGTTCTAATATTTTTAAGCCATAACATGACATGTTCAATGTTGTGTCATATGGTTACATGATTCTCGGCATTTACATGTTCTCATGATGCATAAGAAGAAAAGTGCCATAAGTTCATGTCATATGCATTTGGATTGCGTACTATTTTTCAACGAAAAGAGTCTGTTCATGTTTTATCACCACCCCAAATGTTAGGACGAGGAAATATCCTGGTGGAACTCCTCTGTCCACTCTGAAGTGCGTAAATTGGATTGGTAGCCCCTGGGTTGACAAAGTACCGTCGGCAAGCCTCAAATGGATCTTTGTGGAAAGGATACTAGAGCAAGGTAGAACCTAAAGCTAGTGGGTGCTACATGTGTTACCATTGTCAAGTGGCTCGTTGGATGATAATGTAGTAAGGACTGTGACGTAGTCACCATTGTCAAGTGGGTCGTTAGATGATGCAATAACTAGTGGGGAACCAACTGTGCATAGGGGAGCCGTGAGGTGTCCCAACTATATGTTACAAGAAGTGAAAAAGGCAATGAGTTAAAGATGTGTTATATGTATATTGTTCAATGTGCAAAATGAAAAAAAGATGTTTTATTGAAAAGTCAACGCATGTTTGTAAAAGTCAAATTCTATGAATTAAGTTTTGTGTCAAGTACATGTCCTTGCATTCATTTCATGGTTTGCCTTTATATGTTTATGTTATTTGTTGTATGTTGTCTGTTTACTTATTGAGATTTTTTGAGATCTCATCGTGGTAGTTTTCACTACCATTCCTAACCCATAATGGTAGAAGTTGTGGTAGGTACTCAGGACCCTAAGCAGGATGAATGAGATTAATGACCTAGTCGAGGACAAGTATACTTTTGAGGCCCGCTACGATTTTGTTATTGTTTGCTTAAGAACTACTTCACGATACCTTAAGGACATCCAAGATACTCTGAATAATGACTATGACTCATCAAGGTCGTCCGAGCATGAGGATGCCCTCTCCTTAGGAGATCGTATGGATTTTTTAACGAGCTATCTGAGACAAATATGAGAGTATACGGTAGAAGCCCAAAGGGTTGCTCAAAGTTTGGAAATTCAACAACCCAAATCACCTCAAAGGAAATGAGTCTTTTTATGTATCTCAAACGAAGGAACGCTTGGAGTTTTACTGGTTACAATTTAAAACCCTCCTGTATTTTGGGATGTTCAAACAATGAAATCTTTTTGGGATATTTCATTTTTCTAGTACCATGATATTTTGCAAATTGCTTTAAATCTTACTTAGATTTACATGAATTTTCACTGCGACTTATTGCATACTACTCGAATTACAATAGGTGCATTGCATCTTAATTATCATGTACGAGGGTATGTAGCCTTGAGTTACATGTCCCAATGCTTTAGTCACCGTCCAATCTCAAGCGGGAGTTGGGGGTATCACATACTACTTTACTTTGGAGGTGTCGAGACCTCGTTAGGGTGTTGTGGACTTGGAGGGGTTCACTGAGAAGGTGGCCCTATACCCCATGATGTTCTTGAACAGGTTGTGGCTCCCTTTCCGACCCCATTCTGGATATTCTGGTGCAACTTCATCCCAACGCTTGGAGGATACTAATGTCTTGCTGTGTTGTTTGGCGCAGGGTGTTGTGTGATGGGGGTGAAGAATATCCTGACCTGGCAACTTGGGAGTTTTTTCATACCCACCAGATTCAGGTTCATGAGGGAAATGTGTGTAGTTTCAGGTCCAGGCCTAAGTTAGGATGGCCTGCCTTGAACAATGGTTCTCCTACATGAAGGATTGGTTCAAGAAGTTCTTTTTCGTGTCTGGAGGAGGTTGGGAGTTTCTCGCCAGAGAAGCATCCCATGAAGAGTTCCTAGTTCGAGCCCTGTGGGGGGTTGTCCCAGGCAACAAGGGGTTCACGAAAAATTTATCCACCCGAGAGTGAGCTTACAAAGGGAGAGTTTATGCCTGGGTAGAACGGCACCAGGAGTGGGTGTGGAGTGAGGCCTTCCTGACAAGACTGAACATTGCATAGTTTGTGCTCATGTCGGATCGGTCAGGGGTTTCTAGCCGTAACTTTATGAGGGAGGCCTTCGATTTTTGTGGTGAGAAGAGGCTCCGCAGTTTTCCAGCAGAGGATAGGGGAAAAGAGCCTACTTCGAAGCCACATGGGGATCATTGGCCTCTAACAGTAGCCCAAGGGGCGAGGGGCATCCTCTCAACTGGAAAGTTTGAGCCAACCTTTACATGTTCCACCTGTTGTCTCGGCATGGATGTTGCCCCAACCAATGTAGTGGATGGAATGTAGGAAGGGGATAGATGTACAAAGTGACCCGTCCTTGCCAAATGGTGTCCAAGTTCTTATGGAGCAAAAAAAAATCCAGTTTCATAGCAATGATGGGGCTCGACCGCCCCTCTTCATGCTCACAGATCATTTCGACACAACCTCGGGATCCAGCTCTTACCACGTTAGGCGATCAGGATCAGCCCACAGCATTAGGTCATACAGAGCAGGAACTTGACATGAGCTTCTTTGCGACCTTTCTAGATCCCATTCTAGTAGGTTTAGTCGCAATCAGCCTCCCTTTTGAGGGCGTCGAAAGGACAACTTCAGTCACAGCTACGGCCGAGTTGTCTAGGGAATCGATTAGGGGAGATTGCCCTTCTCATTCCCTTCTATCAATGGCATTTGGAGGTGTGACGCCCACTTTTAGCGCGAATTTGGATAGGGGAGCAGCTTCCTCGCTCCCTCCCCTTTTCAACACCTAGTTCAGGGCAAGGGGAGTTAAAGAGGAGGCAGAAGTAGGTGTTTCAACTAAGTGTCTCGTTGATGATGGTACATCGGGATCTTTGAAAGGTGATGTTAATGTCGAGAACATATCAGAGCCTTTGGTGGATGAGGGAGCTGGAAAGGGGGCTGTGGAATCCCTTGCTGTAGAGGAGCCAGCTTTGGGAGACATGCAGGTCCCCCTAATGATGCATCCTTCGACCCCACCGAGCGCGCCGGTTGGGCTAGTGTGCATCCCTCGAGAAGGAGGACAAGGCGATGTGCGGGGCTTCTGGGGCCTGTTCAAGAAGCGACACCGATCGGGCTGAAGTTGTTAGTGAAATAGCTAGCCAGCTCAGAGGACTCCTATCTCCGGTATGCTCCCTTCATGGGCCTTCTCTAGTCTGTCTGCTTTAGCTTTGTGTTTGTCTTATGGTGTTGGTACTTATGTGCCCCACGGAATCGATCATCTGGTGGCTTGGGTTGTTGATGGGAGGGTCGACTTGGAATAGGAGGTCTGCAGGCTGTGGGCTTTTGCGATCCAGGCCCACAAGAAGGTTCTCTAGGCTTGGATAGAGTGGGACAGTACGGTGGAGGCCTTCATTGACGTCTTTCGAAAGTGGCGCATGGAAGAGAGGGAGAGTTGGCTAAGAAAGATGAGGATAAACCGCTATTGTCTGGAGGCTAAGCTGCTCAGAGAGGAGCATGATGCCACTCGGGAGAAGCTGTCCCACTAGGACATCGAGTTGGCGGAGTTAAGTGAGTGCTACCAGAAGCACGAAGAAGTTGTTCAAAAGATCGACCAATCATACATGGCCTGGAAGAGCAACGTACGCTTGAGCTGGACGAGCAAAGGTGGCTTGAGTATGAAGTCAGGTCTCGGGATGATTGATTGCAAGACTTAACGACTGAATGGGGAAGAGATTGGATCTCGAATCAAAGAACTAGGGACCCTAAGATCTGAGTTGGGCTCAAACAAGAGCGAGATCGTCACCCATGACCTTTAGGTTTATTCCCTGAAGGCCGAGTTAACCTCCTCTCAAGGAGACCTCATGCAAATCTCTCCTCAGTTAGCAGTTGTTAGGGTTGTTCACAACAGGGCCTAGGGCCATGGTTACTTGGAGATTCGAGACTTTGCTCTTGAGAACCCTGAGGCCAACCTTCTTGAACTCGACTTGAAAAGATTGTATTTCGACAATGTTGTTCTGGTGCCATTCAAATGGCACCTAAATTCTCACTATTTGTAATTTGGCCCCAAGTTTCGCTAAATTTCTCAAAAATTTATATTTTCCATGTTCTAAAACCATCTATGCCATTAGAACTGCAAGGATCAATCCACAACTATGCCTGAACCCATTAACCTGTGGCATGCATCTTTGTGAGCCTATTTGTAATCTCAAGTCTATAACCTCTATGGAAGCATGTGTGCTCAAAATTATCAAGTGGAAACATCTTTGTGGCATTTTTTTTTTTTTTTTTTTAATAGGAAAAAAACTTCATTTCATAGTTGAAACAAACCATAAACAGATTACAAAAACTATTTATCAATTCAAGTAACATTTTCAACAAAAGAAGGTGCACTCTGCCACCAAATTTGCATGTCAGTAGCACTCCATGCATGTCTTGCAAGTTGATGTGCAGCTTCATTTGCTAATCTTTCACATGTAGCTTGCATTCCTTAAAGCCTTGCATTAGCCTTCTAACTTCTTGCACCAGTGTTCTTTCAAGAGTAAAAGTCTCAGTTCCACTATTAACCTCTTCAATCATCAACAAGCAATCACTTTCAAGGATGAGATTATCAATTTCCATGTTCACACAAACCTGTAAACCTCTGAACATTGTCAATACCTATATGCTTCCTGGTTCACATACCTCACATTCTACTTTACTGACTGCCATTAACACTTCCCCACTCAAATCTCTTAAGATAGCCCCTACACCTGCTTTCTTCTGATCAAAGAACAATGCCCCATCTACATTTGGTTTTAAGAAACCAGTTGGTGGGGGAGACCACTTATAAACCACTTTCTGGTATCCCTTCTGCATCTGCAACTTTGGCTCAATTTTATACTCTGTGAGAGAGCAAAACCAATTACATATTGTGGAGGTAAGCAAATCTGGTCATGCACTATCTTGTTTCGCCTAAACCAAAAGCCCCATGCCATTAACACAAACTCTGCTAAGTCTTTAGAGGAGCCATATTCTTTAATATCATTGCCACATGCATAAAAGGCCTGTGATGATCAACCTATTGTAAGGCAGGAAACTTCTTCACCCTATAATCATAAATGAACAGCTAGAAAAGGAAGGCATGGGGTAAATCTTCCAACTGGTTTTTATAGAAATAGCACTGGCCATCCACATTGATCTTTTTACTAATCAGATTAACTATTGTAGGTAAACCCTCCTTACAAGTTCTCCAAGCAAAGATTTTGACCTTATGGGGAACTTTCAATTTCGAAAGAGCAATCCAAAATGATTTCAAATTGGCCACAGTCGAGGTTTCACCCCTATTAGGATTATAGCAGGTCTTAAAGAATCTATAAGCACTAGTCACACTGAAGCTACCACTTTTCTCCTGCTCCCATATCCATTTATCAGTTGCATTGGAAGGACTTGGATGCAGCTTCAAGATGTCCTCTACAATTTTTGGATTGAAGAGAGTTCTCTCCTTATGTACATTCCACCATTTAGTGCTGTTATCAATCAAACTAGCTACTTTTCCATCCAGTGATGCCAACTCCCCACTACGCTGCAGACTTCCCCTAGCCAACTCATCTTCTAGCCTTTGAATTCCAGGAATCCATGAATCCCTCAGAATATGTATAGAGTAGCCATCTCCAACACTCCATTTGCCTCTTTTATGTAAGAAAGTTGTTGCTTCCCAGATCTCTTTTCAAGCATAAAAGGGATTCATACCAAGAGTAGCATCCAACAGATTTCCTTTAGGGAAGTATTTGACACTATAGAATTTATGAAAAAGACAGTCCTTATCTTGGAACAGCCTCCATCCTTGCTTTGCCAAGAATGCCATATTGAAATTCCCTAACCTCTTGAACCTCAATCCTCCATAGTACTTAGAATAACCCAATGCACTTTCCTCTCCTCTTGCTTTTGACCCCACCAAAATCTAGCCATCATTCTCTCAAGATCAGTACATAGCTTGCTAGGGAGTTTAAAGCAACTCATAGCATATGATGGTATAGCCAAATCTACCGCCTTTATCAAAATTTCCCTCCCTCCATGAGAAAACATATATTCTTTCCAGCTTTGTAATTTCAACCATACTTTGTGCTTGATATCAGCAAAAGATGGATTTTTTTACTTTCCAACCATAGGAGGGAGACCCAAGTATCTCTCATACTATTGTGTACCCCACAAGTCCATGATTTCCTTCTGTTTGTCCTCACTGACATTTCTGCTAAATACCATAGAAGTTTTCTCCTTGTTTATTTGTTGTCCTAAAGCATCATCATCTTGTTTCAGCAGAACTTGTAATCTTCGATTAGTATCCACATTTGTTACACAGAATATAACACTATCATCTAAAAAGAGGAGATGATTTAATCTTAGAGCCCCTCAACAAATTTGTATACTTGTTACAACTTGTGAAACTACAGCATCCTTCAACAAACTTACTAGACCCTCAGTACAAATTAGAAACAAATATGGTGAGAGGGGATCCCCTTGCCTCAAACCCCTTCTGGGCATAATATGACTAGTAGGAGTACCATTGATAAGAACTGAGAAAGAAGCACTTTTCATACACCTCATCAAAAGCTTAACCACCTTTGAATGAAACCCCAATGTTCTCATCATAGTCTCAAGAAAGCCCCATTCCACCGTATCATATGCTCTACTCATCCCAAGCTTTAGGGACATAAAACCTTTCTTTCCAACCTTTTTCTTCCTCAAATAATGAAGCACCTCATATGCCACAAATACATTATCAGTTATTAACCTTCCAGGCACAAAAGCACTTTGAGAATCTGATATAACATAAGGCAAGATTGTTTTAAGTCTATTGGCTATAGCTTTAGACATTAACTTATACACCACATTACAGAGACTAATTGGCCTAAAGTCATTAACTTTCAAAGGACTACTTTTCTTTGGAACTAGAGTAATGAAAATGTGGTTAACAACCAAAGGGATATTGCATGTATTGAGAGCTTTTAAAGTAGAGGTAACTGATTTACCAATGTCAGGCCAAAAATTTTGAAAGAACACAGGTGGCATACCATCTGGGCCATGAGCTTTCATTGGATGCATATGCTTTAAAGCCTTCTCCACTTCTTCTTCAGTATAAGGCTTGGTGAGCTCCACACTCATTGAGTTAGAGACCATCCTATCCATTTTTTCTAGAATATAAGCTTCATCACGAGTGCCTGTAGCTGTAAAAAGTGAAGAAAGAAGTTAATGATAAGCTTATCACACTGCTCCCCCTCATGCCAAGTTCAATTATCATCTTACAGCTACAAAATACTAATTTTTTTTTTTTTCCTTTGGGAAGCTTTTGCATGGAAGAATTTTGTATTTTGATCCCCCTTAGCTAACCACAAAGGTCTTGACCTCTGCCTCCACATAACCTCCTCCCTCTCCAACCACTTTTGAACTTCCTCAGAAGCTAAATAAACCCCTTCCTTATCTAGCCCCATTGGATCCCTTTTCTATTCAAACTTGAGCCTTTTCTTTGCCTCTTATAACCTCACATGGACTTTACCAAATTTTTTCTTATTCCACTGGAATAACTTTGAGCCATAGCCAGATATTCTATCCATCACCCCTTGCAGACAACATTGAGAGTTATCCATCCTCCATGTATCAGTCACAATCTTAGAGCAGTCATCATCACCAAGCCACATAGCCTCAAACCTGAAGGGCTTATTCCAACCCTTCCTTTTTGAGACACCTTCCAACTCTAGCCAGAGAGGTAGATGGTCTGAGTTGGCTCTATAGCCATGCATCATAAAGGCCTTCTCATACAACTGGCACCATGACAGGTTTCCAACAAACTTATCCAATCTTTTAGAAATAGTAGCAGATCCTCCCCTTTTATTATACCAAATATATTTAGGTCCTCTAAAACCCAAATCTTTCAGCTCACAAGCAGCTAACATATTTTGAAAGTCATCCATTTGTTGTTCTGGTGCCATTTGAATTGAGGCTTGATAGCTATTATTGTAAGCAAATTCTATCAAGGGTAACTGCTTTTCCCAATCGTGTGGCGCCCCCAGCCCCTGCTTGGGATTGGATTGTGACTAAAATACCAGGACATGTAATACAAGGCTACATACTTCTTGTATGTGACAGATTAGATACAATGCACCTATGTATACTAGCACTATGCAATAAATAACGTAGCGAAAAATGTAAAGTTCATATGAAACTAGGCAACGCCTAAAGCAATTGCCTTAGCACATGGTACTGTAAGACTAAGCATAATCCAAACATTATCTTTAACATAACATTCTTATCAAAAGTACCAATGAAATTTATGTTCATTGTCTCCCAAAACATGAGTATCCCAAAAAAAAATATTTTTCTCAAAAAACAAAGGGACCAATCACAAAAAGGCCTTAATGTCTTAGAAATCCAAAACATACTTCCTGGCATAGGAAAGGTGGTCCCTTTTTTTTTTCTAGACTAGTTGGACTGCTTTCTTTTCTCCAAAATTCGATCTTTGTCTCGATTCCTTATCTCTTCAGCTCGTCAATGAGTTGCAATACCTCAAAAATGAGCCGGTCGGCATTTTCTATCCTATCCAACAAAGAGGGCTCCATTGAGCTCTCATTGTTCTTCGGTACTTCCTCGCTAGTCAAGGGTACCGTAGTCCTCTTGTGCTTTACCATGGGGTGATTTTCTAGATCTGTCATAATGTCTACCATTTCGGATGAGAAATGGTAGTGGAAACTACTACAATGAAATTTTAAGAAATCTGAGCAAGTCAACATACAACATATAATAGTTAACATAAGCATACAAGTGGCAAATCGTGGAATGAATACCTGAACATGTGTTAGACATTTGACTTGACCAAAAAAGAACTTGACTTATGCACTTGACCTTTTTCGAAAGACATGTAACAGAGATATTTAGACTTTTTCAAAAAAACATCTTTGACGTCATTTTTGTGTTGATCATTTCATGTCGTATCTTATCATGTGATTCATATCATATCGCGTGATTCGTATCATGTGAGCTCATTGCCTTGTTTTTATAATACATGGTAGACACAACACGGCTCCCCTAAGCACCACGTGTTTCTGCTAATTACCGCACCACCAAAGATCCATACACCGTGGTGTATACGTCTTATTCATAATCATTATAACAGGACAATCGTTGAGTTATTTTCCTTAGTCATGGCACCCACTAGCGTTAGGTGCTACCTCGCTTCGGCATCCTTTCCAAAAAGATCCATTTGAGGCATGCCGACAGTTCTTTTTCGACTCAGGGGTTACCACTCCATTCTTAAGTATCCCAGAGTGGACGGAGAAGTTCCACCAGGACATTCCCCCGTCCTAGCATTTGGGGTTATGATAAAATATTTTCAGACACTTTAAAAAAAAATACCATTTACCTAATGCATGTGACATAAGACTTAAGACATACTCCTTCTTACACTTGACATGTGACACATAAAATGTCATGCATGCAATAATCAAGCGTAACATATTCAAATCATGACATGATAACATAGAACATATGAAATATCAAAACAACTTCAAGAACATAGAAGAACATGACTTGGACGAAACATCAAAGGCCTATTAATATGGAGAAATTTCACTTCAACATGTTTTAAACTTGAAACATAATAGATAAAAATCACGGCAAGGTTGAGTCAAAGCATAAAATCATAACAACCTCACATGAATCTGAAACACTTAACCCTGTAATAACCGAATCTTCATGGCACATGAAATATCAACATAACCTCAAGCAAAACTGAAACATGTGCATGTGAATCATGACATTTTCAACATGGATTCTAAACAGATAACATTTTGCATGATCTTATAAAAAATCACAATAGAGTATTCAACCAAGTAAAGCATAGAACAACAATAAAAAGTAATAATAACAAAGAAAGATTTACACAAATATATACATATGTTAACCAAACTAAGTTAAGTGATTACTTATAAAAATCCTTCAAGAAAGCACTAGCAAGGTGTAAACGGAAGTACAACTTATTTGAACAAGGGTTTTGAACCCTAATCCGTGTGCATGAGGGTGTGAGGTTTCTAGGGTTCGCCACTTGCTATTGGTAATGCCTCAACCTTTCGGCTCTAGGGTTTTATTTTTTTTAACATGAAAACCTTCAAGTTCATGTAACCATGGCTAGGTCATGAACATGTGAGTAATGTGTGTGTGTTTGGCCAATTGTCTAGAGGATATAAGTCTTCAAAGTTTCAGCTTCTCCCCTCCTTGAAAAACCCCAGGTTATTCCAAGATGAAATAACTTTGAAATCATGTGTGTCCTATCATCTCCTTGAGTGAAGGTATGAGTAGTGTGAAGAAAAGATAAGAAATTGAAGTCCTCACCCTGGATTCCTTCTTGCTTGGTGTTGTGGCCCTTCCTTGAATGTAAAGAAGAACGGTTTCTTGTTTGTTTGGAAAGAAAGTGTAAGAAAGTGAAGAAATCTCCAAGTGGTCATGTAAGAGAGTGTGAAGAGGATGAGAGCATGTGAAATCCGAAAATCGAAAAAGAGAAAATCCCTTGGGCGTGTGGCTCCTCCCCCTTCATATAGAACTCTCCACAAAATCTCATTGGTTGCTAGTTATCCATTGAATGAAGGACAAGTGGCGTGTAACTTCTCCCCTTGGCCGAATGTCCCTTCATCTTCTAAAAAGTGACACTTGCACGTGTGAGAAATGACCTAGGCATGTGTATGCCTCTTTGCCGTCCACTTCCTCTCAAATTCCCATGAAGATCTTTCATCTTCTAGTGCTCATTCTCTAGGTGACCTTTCCAAATACCTAAGGCTTTCCTTTGTAACCCTAATGTAACATGTGGTGTATGAGTGTGTGTCCTTGAGTGTAGTGACCGAAAGTCTAGGGTTAGGATAGTCATTTTATGCACAAGTCCTTTCCTCTTCCTTCTAGAAACACTCCTCTACTAGTGCATGGTTGACAAGTGGCAAAAATTTCAGAAAATGCACTTGAGTGGGCATGTGGGTGAGGGAATCCGAAAATCCCTTTTGTCCCTTGGACTTCCCTATGCAAATCTCTTGAAATTATCTCCTTTGTGTCTTCTCTAGGCGCCACTTCTCATGAAAATCCTCTTGGAAATCAAACAATTGCCAAATGGCATGGGGTGTGCGTGTGGGTGAGTTGGCCTAGTGGCCTTTCGCCTTCTCTAGGCCATCCCATCATTTCTTTCCTCTAGAATCCTTCTTGCATGAAATACAAGTGGCAAACCAAAGGGCTTGTTATTAGGGTTGGCGTGCATCCCTCCTTTGGCTTCCCAAACACTCTTCTCTCTCTCTCCTATTAGCCCACTAACACATCTAGATTCATGGGCCTTACATGCGTGACAAATGGCACAAGCCTCATGGCTTGGGCGTGTCCCTATGGCACTTAGTTAGCCAAATTCTAAGGGTTTGAGAGGCCCTTTCTCTTGGGTTTTGGATGCTAAACTACAGGACCAAGGCCTCTATCCAACTAGACCTAATTTCATGGCCTTAAAATAATATTAAGGCAACGAAAAATAAATACGGATGAAATCTAACTAGGTTTAGGTTATCACGAATCGCCATTATCTTATAGCAAAGTTTGTATAGTCCTTTCGCTCTACTCATCTATTTAAGGATGGTAGGCACTATTAGATTTTAACATTGTGCCCATTATGCTCTAAAGACCTTGCCAAAATCTAGAAGTAAGTCTTGCATCTTTATTTGACAAGATTGTCTTGGGAATTTCATGCAAATAGACTATCTCTGCTACAAATAACTTGCTCGGTTTCTTCATTGAATCTATATTCTTTATAGGTAAGAAATGAGCACTCTTGGTTAAGCGATCGATGATGGCCAGATAGATTTATTTCCTGTGGAGATCCTTGGTAAGCCAATCACAAAATCCATGGAAATGTCTTCTGTGATGCCCCCAGGTCACCGATTGGGATGTGACCGAGACTTAGAGCATTGGGACATGCAACACATGGTTACATATCCCCATTCATGATAGTTAATATGCAATGCAACCTAGTATGCAACTAGAAGTATGCAATAATTAAAGCGGAATTTAAGGGTGACAAAAATATTTGATACCAGAATGAACTAAATATCTCAATGATTAATAAACCATAAATAGATATTTCCTCACTTAAGAGGTCCACATAAGTTTAACATAAAGTGGGAGATAGAGTCTCCAGCCATAGATTATGGGAGGAGGTAGAAAAAGAGGGCATGGTGTATGCCTTGGTACCATGTGACACAATGGCAGGGCTGATTGTGATTTATTACCCAAGGTGCAACAAATGTTGTATGATTTTGCGGATTTAATGTCAGAGGACCTTTACCCGAGCCTTCCACCCATGAGATACATACAACATCAGATTGACTTGGTGCTAGGATCTAGCTTGCCCAACATACCAATGTATCGCGTCAGCCCCAAGGAGTCTTAGGAGTTGCAACACCAAGTAATGGAGTAGTTGGAGAGGGGCTACATCTGTGAGAGCATTAGCTTATGGCTCGTGGCATATGCGTGTGGATAGCATGGCCACTTGGCCACTATTAGGATCATGGTGAAGTATTGACTCCCAGTTCCCCGCCTGGATGACATGTTGCTTAAGTTGTCAGGCTTTAAGGTCTTTTTCGAAATTTTCCTTAAGAATGAGTATCACCAAATCAAGATACGCTCTAAAGACGAGTGGAAGACGACATTCAAGATGGTCATACCTTTTGGATTGTCCAACACACCAAGTACATTCTTGAGATTTATGCATTAGGTATTGCGGCTGTAAATGGGGAAGTTTGTTGTTGTTTACTTCGACAACATCCTCATATATAGCCCGACATGGGAGGTGCATATGGAGCATCTCATAGATGTCTTTGAGATGTTACGAAGGAGGACCTGTTTGTCAATAGGAAGAAGTGTTCATTTTATTACTTCTATCACATCCTTGGATTTGTCGTTTCTACGGATAGTGTTCATTCAGACCAATCCAAGGTAAAAACCATTGTGGAGTGGCTAATGCCCAAAATCCTACACGATGTGAGAGGTTCCATGGATTGACATCCTTCTATCGTTGATTCATCTGAAATTTTAGCACTCTAATTGTTCTCATCACAGAGTGCCTCCAAGGTTGGACATTCCAATGGTCTGAAGAGATAGAAACCAATTTCTGACTAGTCAAGCAAAAGATGATAGAAGCACCAAATTTCGCATTCTCTAAATTTGAGAAAATTTTTTAGGTGAACTACGATGCTTCTAAAGTGGGTATTGGTGGTGTTTTGAGCCAAGAAAGGGGACCTGTTGATTTTTCAATGAGAAATTGTTGTGTTCCAAGAAGAATTACTCCACATATAACTTGGAGTTCTACAACATTGTACAGTCCTTGAAGCACTGAAAACACTGTCTGGTACAGAAGGAATCTATTTTGATCACTAACCACGAGGCATTGAAGTACATCAACGACCAACAAAAGTTGAGCAGGCGACATTTCAACTAGGTAGCCTATCTGCAAGAGTTTACATTCTCATTGAGGCACCAATCAGGGAATTCGAACCGGCTTCTGGATGATTTGAGCTAACATGTGACACTCCTTACTACCATAAGCACCATCGTGGCAGGTTTTGACACTATTTTGGAAGAGTTTGCGGGAGAAAATGGGAACCAAGCTGAATTTAATGCCTATCATCCCTAAATGGACGACCAAGCCAAGGTGGCGAATTGCAGCTTGGACAACCTTCTAAAGAGCTTGGCTGATACTAATCCGAAGGAGTGAGATCTCGCCTTATCTTAGGTAGAGTTTACTTACAACTGATCCAATAATAGGACTACACAAATGAGCCCATTTGATTGTGTGGTGCCCTCCGTAGTTCCTTGGCAAGGAACCGCAGCGCCCAAGGATGCTTACCAGTGTGTGCCCATAAGCTACATACACGCGTCGCAATGGATTGCAGCATAATTGTTGAGGGGTGATTAGTCAGAGACTAATCTATTAGTACCAGAGATGTACTAATAAAATCTTCATTAATTGTAATAATCATAAATACCTATATAAGAACTTATATATTTATATAATAATAAATACGAACAATCTAACAAGTCAAAATTCATACGAACTAATTAAAGAACATTAATTGGATAAAACAAGTTTTATATCAGTTTGTATCATTCAGAAATTGAGCCTAATTTGATGTTAGTGAACGGCATATTTATAAACGAATCAAACTAAATTTGAACTTAACGAAGTCTCAAATTCGAGTCCGCCATACTGCATAGATTATCGAATAGCCTCACTACCATATCTAAACCACACCAAAAAGTGGGCATCTTATCTGATCAATTCGGCGATACTGCAGCCTTTTATACTTATATACACAATCGCGTTCCAGAATCAGCAAGCAACCTTTCTCTAACAAAATTGGAGGGAAGTACCCTGTGAACCACCGTATATCAAACAACAGAATGCTTTGGTACTCTCTCTCTCCTAATAGTTGAGCTTCCAACTGATTATCCACAAAGGGGGTACTTCCAGCATTTCTTTTGTTTAGTCCAAGAGCAGCAGGAATGAGCAGATTAGTATATTTTGGGCCAATAACTAATCAGAATGGAGATGGCGATTTCTCTTTCGGCATCTATTCACATACCAAGTGGCGAATTTTTTAAGGCCCATACCAATCATCACCTTTAGGCTTGTGAGCATAATATATGTCATCATAGACAGCAGGAGAATCCAGAAGAGCCTCCACTGGAGTGGACTATAGGGAAGATAGGCAGCATAGACTGGAGTCAACACCCGGATAACCTAAAACAAAATTGAAAAAAACTCAAAACAAGATTTAAAACAAATAAAAAGCAACAATAAATTATATTGAGTCTCTCCACTTGCATGTTGGTAAAGAGAAAACAGTCTCCACATTATTAATACTGCAAAGTTGATTTGCAAGATTTAAATTATTTAAATTTGATATGTGAATACGCTTGCTTGCAAATAGAAACTTTCAACTATATTTTTTTTATAGGTAAACTTTCAACTATATTTTTTCGACATTAAATTTGATTTCTAGAGTTTACAAAGTTCCAATTTAGCCCTTTAGAACTTTAAAATATTGACGTCATGCAGTCCTTTATATTTTTCCTAACTAGGCGCCTAGAACTCTTTTTGAGCACCTAACTAATATCTGGATCCATGTAATCATTTTGCCTTACACACAAAATGCGCAATAACCAGGATGATGGCTCCAAAGAGTTGGCATGAATCAGCACCAAATAGCACATGATGTAATGCACAGAAGACCAAGTAAACAAATATTAATGGCTGCTTACCACACAAGCTGGTGCCAGAGGAACAAAAGTGAGATTTTTCTTTGCACCCTCATTTTGTATATCCAAAGTCTAGCAAGAAGATAAAGCAAAAAAACGTCAGATTTCCATAAAGAAGTTCTAAAGAATACTAATGGTTCATTGGTGCAATTTTCATCCATGTGAGTATCAAGGATCAATGTTCATACAAAATTAAACTTGTTGGGAGGTGTCAGCCTTCCTTTGGCACAAGTGTGCATGCACAAGCTCACATGGATGATTTCACCAGACGAAATCATATATGACTAAACAAGAAATAAAGGAAAAGTCTGAAGGCAGTCGTTTTCACGCTCCCCTTGCGCACGAAAATGAGTTGGCGTGCCACGGTGAAAAATAAAACTCTGCGTTGCGGGAATAAAAACAACTGATGAAACGACACATCGTTTCAGACTGAACCAAAATGTTCGGCGAGGGAGCATGAGGTTGAGCAAGAACAAGAGCGCCGCAAAGAAGGCGAAGGCGGAGAGGAAGTCAAGGATGAAGGAATGGCTTGGATGGGAGACCAAGAAGTAGAAGAACAGGGAGAGCAAGAGGATCAGCCGCAGATGCACCCGCAGTCGTCGAAAGTGCTTGGCTTTGCGGAGAGTCCGATACAAAAAGTCTTGACGGCAATCGAGACACAGAAAACGAAGCGTTTTGGGGATTGAATTGTGGTGGGTGCGAGTGGAATTGTAAATGGTAGGGGATTTGGAGAGGGAGGAATGGGTTTGAGTCAAAAGGGTCCACTTGTAAGGGTTTAAGGAAGAGGAAGAAGAAGGAGAAGGAGGGGCAACAGGGGCATTCTGTAGTAGATGCTGGTGGGAAGGGGATTGAAGAGGAAGAGAGGAAGTGTAGGGATGAAAAGATTGTTCTGGGTAAGGGGAAAGGTGGGAATTGTAAGATAATTTGTGGTGGAGAGAGGAAGGAGGAGGGAAAAGGAGAGGAAGGGAAGGGTTGAAATCGGAGAAGACAACGCTGGTTTCCGTTCCAATCTGAACTTCAGATTTCTTCTGATGCGTTACATATAAGAAAGAAAACACCCTTTCCCTCTCTTCTCTCCTTNACTAATTACCACATGTAAGAACCCGGTCGACAGAATAAGGATAACTTCATTGGGTGTATATTAGGTTTATTGGTCCGTATTGGATAAGCCCACAGGCCCTAGATTTATTGAGGTTGGCTAAGAATTCCTATTGGCCAAGAGCTTGTTTTAAACCCCATTGAGGTAAACCTTGTAAAGTGGATGATCTTGGATGGTATTAACGGGCCCATATTTAAAGGAAACCCAATTTTGGTTATATCAGGTAATTTTGGATACACCAATGGGCCCAAAATTTACTCTGCTGGCTAAGGATTTCAGTGGGCCCAATAAATTGGTTAAAGCCCATTTGATATTTATCGGACAAGTGGGCCCATATTTAGCTGGTATTAGGCCCAAATTGTGATACCCCATGCGGAGTAGTGGGTGTATGTGATGTACGAGGTCCCACATTGCTTGGAGCAAGAAGTTCTTGCTCTACATAATAGTTTCAATGGGGCTCTAATTATACCATTGACTAGTTCTTTCGAAGTATAGGCTTTGATGTGGCTTGGGCCTCTCTTGGAGGGAGAAATTCTCACTCTTTATAATGCTTTCAATGGGGCTCCAATTATACCATTTGGCAAATCCTTTGGGAGAATAGGCTCATATATGGCTTAGGTCTCCCTTAGGGCATAACATGAGATTACGTAAAAGCCCATAGATGTTATTGGATGAGTTGAGCTTATTTTGGGTTTAAAGATCAAGCCCATTAAGGTTGCTATGCGACTTGACCCATGAAAATATAGGCAAGCCCAAGAGTTTAATAAGACCAATTAAGTAGTNTGAAAGCAAGGGAATACCGTAAAACTCAAGAGTGACCGATTCTCTCCCATGGAGTCACGTAATGGATTGGGAAGGGGGAGGGAGGATCTGGGCTTGCCAAATTCACATAACGTGAATTAATGAGGTGAATTAATGGGCTTCCCAATTGCGCACGTGGCGGTGTTCGCGATTTCATGCACGAAAATGACTATCTGTAGCAATATTGAGATATAAAAGGGTGAGACCCACTCGCATCCCTCCCCACTTTCCTTCTCTCTTTTCCCCTCAATGTCCTGAAACATAAATCAATGATGCACAGGCAGATTATGAGACCATATTTCTAAGCGTCAGACACTGATAAAGTCCACTCAGGGCTCAAGCTATACTAGTCTACTAAGTAAACAAGCTTGAACAAGCTGCTTAGCAGACTCAACGGAACCTACCCGAAGAGAACAATTTGGTACATCAGCAGTCCTAGGAGTGATATACCACCCAAGTCAAACTGAGGCAAGAATCAGGATAAACCACACCTGACTGATCAGTTTAGGAGTCCTATGATCTCAAGAGCATACATCTACGACTCCTTTACCACCTACAATATTTACAGCCTTGACACTCAATCGAAATAGTTAGGACAGTGTCCAAACTTTTACTCCTTTAACATGCCTCTCACTTTTATCATCATGTGAACAATTCCAAGTATTCCCATAAATGTTGGACTCTTCCTTGACACTTAACTTTTTAGTTCCTTGTTAAAAATTTCAAGTGTTAAATTCCATGTATTTTTGGAAAGGATGAGGTGACCAAGGATGACATACAAATATGTTCAGAATGATAGTTTGTTAACATGAAACTTTATAATGAAGAACTGATCTTTCTATGTTCCTTTTTTAGAGAGAAAACTAATTACCACATGTAAGAACCCGGTCGACAGAATAAGGATAACTTCATTGGGTGTATATTAGGTTTATTGGTCCGTATTGGATAAGCCCACAGGCCCTAGATTTATTGAGGTTGGCTAAGAATTCCTATTGGCCAAGAGCTTGTTTTAAACCCCATTGAGGTAAACCTTGTAAAGTGGATGATCTTGGATGGTATTAACGGGCCCATATTTAAAGGAAACCCAATTTTGGTTATATCAGGTAATTTTGGATACACCAATGGGCCCAAAATTTACTCTGCTGGCTAAGGATTTCAGTGGGCCCAATAAATTGGTTAAAGCCCATTTGATATTTATCGGACAAGTGGGCCCATATTTAGCTGGTATTAGGCCCAAATTGTGATACCCCATGCGGAGTAGTGGGTGTATGTGATGTACGAGGTCCCACATTGCTTGGAGCAAGAAGTTCTTGCTCTACATAATAGTTTCAATGGGGCTCTAATTATACCATTGACTAGTTCTTTCGAAGTATAGGCTTTGATGTGGCTTGGGCCTCTCTTGGAGGGAGAAATTCTCACTCTTTATAATGCTTTCAATGGGGCTCCAATTATACCATTTGGCAAATCCTTTGGGAGAATAGGCTCATATATGGCTTAGGTCTCCCTTAGGGCATAACATGAGATTACGTAAAAGCCCATAGATGTTATTGGATGAGTTGAGCTTATTTTGGGTTTAAAGATCAAGCCCATTAAGGTTGCTATGCGACTTGACCCATGAAAATATAGGCAAGCCCAAGAGTTTAATAAGACCAATTAAGTAGTCCAACCCATTGTTAAGCCCAAAAAATAGCTAAAAGCCCACAAAAAGGGCCCAAGGAGAGCACCAAGAGCCAATGACCTATAACCCACTCCAATGGAACCAATGCAAGCTAAAACCACCCTTGCATATATCTTCTTCCCCATAAACAATAGGGCTGTTGCATCTCCATGTTTCTCATCCTCTCGTCCTTCGTGGCACTTCCTAGACTCGCTAACGGACTCAAATAACAGCAACCGGTTCCACCACCTGCAACCCAACACCCAAGAACTCCATAGCCAGAGGCGGAATCAAACCCAAGCTTTGCCTCATGCCCAGTTCTGGCCCAGCACCACCAAAGAAGATCAGCTCCATGTCCTTCAAGCTCGCACAGCCCAGTGAAGCTGCTACTGAGAGCCACCAGCGTGCTCCTACACTGAAGGCAGCTTTGTCTTTCCTCTGCTGTCTTCTCTGTTTTTCCCCCACCAAACAGAGCAAGCCAGCTATCCTTCCTTCCACTCCACCCCTAACGTAAACCCACAACCATGCACTCCAAAGCTCAACTCCCATGCACTTGCACCAACATAGGCAAGCCCCAAATTCCCGCACCTCTGCTGGCAGCCAACAGCCACTGCCCACAGAAAACTCTGGAAGCAAGCAAATGTTGCTTTCTCCTCTGCCCACCGCGTCGCCTTCCCAAGCCATGGCCATATCACCAATGAAGAGCCCTCGGTTTCTCCTCTTCATCACATGGCCACAACACAACCTACCTTCCAGCAAGCCCCGCAATCCCCGCTCCCTCATGCTACTCTGCTTTGCTCAACCTCTCTCTCATGTGGATGACAATTTCTGCGCCACCTAGACCCACTCCGCCAGCAAGTCAACTGTGCCAACAAGCCAAGCTCCCACAGACAGTGCCGACCCACAGTTCCCCACCACCAGATGTCATCCTCGAGCAGCCCTCCATCGCTGTTGGCCATTGGCTTCTATACCAGTCTTCCTTATGGGGTTCTTTCCGAACAGTCATAGGAAAAGCTAAGACTGCCAGTGAGCCAAGACAGTCCTAGGACTTGGTTCTTTCCCGACAAACTAGAAAGGGCCAAGACCGCAAAGGTCGCTAAGCCTAACATGTGGGGGTAAACAGTGTGTACTGGCCATGGGGTTAAAAGTGGAAAGACCATAAAGGCATAAATAAAACTAAATGAGACTGAATGTGACTGTGAATGTTATCACATGAATGAAAACCTACGACCTCATATGTTTACAGTATGAGGTAGTTCTTACAGAGTATTTAACTCATTTTTGTTTTAATTTATGGTTTTTTTTTGATAAGTAAAATTAAACCATACTTTAATTTATGGTTTTATTAGCAGAAGGTTTGAATAAATTTTAATAAGGGCTTCCACAAACTCTTTTATTTTTAATAAAGTATGTTTTATTTTATGTAATAGAATCTTTTATACCTAGTGCGTAATAAAGAAGAAAAATTTTAAAGGCATGTAGCATTCTGGTCCCTCACGTTTCACTAAAATTAGTGTCATTCTTAACCCTAGGGGGACGGGATATTACGCCACATCAGGTGAAGATATACCTGCTTGCATAGGTCTTCGAGAAACTCAGAATATGCAATAGGCTTTATGTCATTGAACTTGGCAATGAAGGAATGTTTGATAATATCAATAGCCATTTCACAGAGGAAGACCATGAGAGCATTCTGCATTATTGAAATGAAATAGATCAGAAAGCCAAATGGGGGTGAAAGACAATTGTTCTTCATACAAAAACGTTCTCTCCAAAAAAGAACAGTGCACTAAATAATCTGCAGCCGACTTACAAAAAGAAAACTTTCAAACCAGGGACCTTCAGCCTCCAGAATATTTTGAGCTAAAACAAATAGCATAAATGCCGAAATGTGAAATCTCTCTACTGAATCTGGTTGGGAGCAATGACATTAAGAAAAAAAATATATGAGATGAAATGTAACTACAAAATTACATCAGAAGTAAATCAACATCAAAAAGGTAATGGCATTTCCATTAATCTCTAGATCACAGTGCAACAGCAATGAGGCAAGAGAAGTATCCATTTCATAAAAGGCGAAAAATACGGAATTAAATTAGTTGGACTCCTTTCCATACATGAGGCAACTGATACTAAAAATAGAATGATAATGTTCAAGACATTATGTGATATACCTAAGCTTGACGTTTAATATACTGACAACATTGATGTCTCACTCATACCCAAATAGTTTTTTTATAAGTATACCCACATAGTTATTATGCATGTCATGTTACAAGTATACCCACATACTTATATGCATGTCTTGTTACATGGAAGCAAGATAGAGAAGCCTTACAGTAATATAAAAGATAGCCTTCTGCAAAAAGTTAATCATTGAGCATTACACAATGGCTAATATGAACATACTCTAAGGGATCAGGTGAATGAAGGAATTCAAAAACGTTATCCATACAGGAATAAACATGCATAGCTGAGTTTGAAAACCTCAATCAAATGAAATGACACTCGCTCTCAGATATTACATAGCATAGCTCCTTATCGTTCCAGATTGAGTTGACAGTAATGTGCAATCAAGGGGAGAATTCAATGGATGTCAACCACTACAATCACATATTGATTTCACATCACTTTGAACACAAAATGATTAATCAGAACCAGACTTAAAAAGCACTATTTAAGACCCTAACTCAAGACTGCCAAAATATAGCAAGGACATTCGTGCACAAATCTATTAAATGAAAGAGATGAGAGATAAAATATAAAAATTCAAAATTCAAAAGTTCCACTAAATCTTTAGAACCAGGTTATAACTCTCTGTAACAAAATACAGTTAAATGAGGTAGTAAAAACCACATATACTTGAATAAATAACAACTGATTTTAAAGTCTTACCACATTATGAGTTTGAGAGAATCAGTTTATTCTCTCTTTGATTTTCTTTATGCAGCTCTGATATGGATTGAAGCAGATGATATAATGTGTTGAAGAGTAGAGTAGAAACGGTGATTTTTCATGTTTGTTCGTATTATGAAGCCTTGAAAGGGGTTACTGGTTAATGCTTTCCTTGGAAGCCTATTTGGCATGTGAAGTCACCCTCTGTAGTTTTCTTTGTTTGGACAGCAACATCAGGATGGATACTTACATAATAATCTTATAAGTGGAAGAAGATTATTGTGGACTGGTGCTGTGTGGGCAAGAGACATAGCAAGACTGTAGATCATGTGTTGCTTATTTGCTCAGTTGCTACAGATTTACAGTCCTTCCATTTTGTGGTATTTGGTGCAAGGTGAATTGTGCTTAAGTCAGTGCTTGTGCCACTTCAATATTAGTAAGGAAATCTAGTTCATACGGGAACAATTTGGAAAGCAATGCCATTGCGTCTCATAAGGACTACATGGCAGGAAAGCATACTTTAGAGGGCCAGGAGCTTTCTGCTGAAATGGATTTGAGTCCAGTGGTCTAATCCCTATTTTCCACAAGTCACTAGATGGAAATTTTCCATCAACTATACCAGAATTTAGGGATTCATTGTGTTAAGAGTGATATTTCAGGAGAATAATTTAGTATAGAGCTTATATTTTAAATTTAACCCCTCTAATAGTTGATAATTAAATTAATTTTGCTTATAAAAATCTGGGAGAAGGAACCAAGCCAGTATAGTCATGTTGATAAAGAGAGCCATTGTTGTTATCTTCTGAAGTCAAAAGGCATCCAATGCATGGATAAGACCATAAGTTCCGGCAGAAACTTTATTTTCTGTACTTGATCATTTTTAAACATAACAGTGAACAAAATCATAGTAATGAAGTTGCTAACTCACCAAAGTATACCAGGCTGTGAATGTTATCCTTACTTAAACGCTTAAAAACGCTGCTTTTTATCTCAGCAAAGTTATTGGACACCAACAAAGCAAGCAAGGCATTATTGTGAGCAACAATCACGGTGGATAAAGTAATTGCCTGAGCTAACAAGATAAAAGAATGAACAAGTATGGATAGTCAAGGAGTCAAAGCAGAAGATAAATAATATAACAGGAACATAAATCTCTATCATGCTGGTAAACTAAATAATCATTGACAAATTTAGGATATTTGAAGCAGCAATGGCTAAAGCTTGGTCAAAAAGGAATCTCCACAACCAGAATCCCATGTTTCCTGGTGGACAACTTGCTAGCCCATCTGCTGAATTAAATAAAGTTTGCACTACATCTCCATTGAAATTTTGACTTAGTTTATCAAATATCTGCAGAAATAAAAGTGCAAGGATCAGTTATACGAAACCTTTAGCAGTCACTGTGACACTTAATGCAGCTCATGAAGTAGAAGTTAAGAGGGAAGACACAATAGTAACATCAATCATTGCTCGCTAATCTATCATGCACAAATGCACAAACAAACACAGAGAAAATAGTGGGCATGTTTGGTAAATGAAAATTACTGTGATTATATAGAACTCTTGAAAAAGAATTTTGAGATGTGTTTTAGATTGTGTTTTGTAAGTTGGTAGGTAGAATGAAAATTGTTTGGATAAAAAATTTTTAAGAAGTATTTTATATTTGGATTTGTGGATGTGCGTATGTAGAATGAAAATTTGTTTGAATCCTCTTGAAACTAGGAAAAGTTTTGGTATTATTTTCATTTACCATTAAACAATGTTTCAAATAGTTTGCACTCTCAAACTATTACCATTTTTTCAATTTGCACCCAAACTACCAAAACCATCAATTTGCACCTTAAACTACCAAATTTGAATCAATTTGTATCTTTAATTAAGATCTAACCATTAAAATCAATGAAAAATAGGACAATCTTAATGGTTAGATCTTGCTAACGGTGGAAAATTGGCAAAATCTGATAACGAGGTCTTTCAATTTAGTTGCTCCCAGGTTGATGCGAAGCATTCCTCCAGTGGACTGAAGACTTGATTATTTGTATATTGATAAGTCCAACAAAGATTGAAATAGAAGCTGGTTTGTGTAACTTCCCGGACCCTACGGTTAATAATAAAGTCACTTTTAAAAATTCTCGAGAGCTAAAGTGCTACTGCTGACTGTGACCTAAAAACTTTCTTCTCAAAGAATTGCCAGATACAAAAATTCCTTATAATAAATAAACGTTTTGAATTAAAATATTGAAATCGTAAATGAGAGTACGCAGAAGCATTTATAAAAATTTCTCAAACTCCGTACCATAAAAAAATCATAATTTAAAATCTCTATATATGATCTATGCCATTGTCATGGCTCCATAAACTAAGTCTCGTTCTGCAACTCTACCTTTATAAATATTTTTTTTTTATCTAACCTAGGGTGGTTTAAAAACATAAAACAAACTAAAATGAGTCAATGACTCAGTAAAAAACTCATCATAACATAAACATACTTAATATAAGATTTTTCATAAAATATTTCATGCTGAGAACTTAAAATCATAACTATTCATACGTATGTTATGACATGCATGACTTATCTAGACTTATTTGACTTATCTTACTTATCATATTGGCCCACACACTTAATCTTGTGTGTCAGGTTGTGCACCGGCCTTATATCCCGCGATCATAAGGGGAGCCGTTAATAGTATTTTAGCATACTATAGTAAACCACACTTAGTTCCATGACTTGCACATCCATCCTTAAATCGCATTGGTAGCATGCATCGAAATAGTCATCTGATTAACTGTTCTAAGCTTATCTTACACTTGATCTTATGAAAGCTTACGTGTCTTATGCAACCTGAGATGCTTATCTTACACTTGATCTTATGAAAGCTTACGTATCTTATGCAACGTGAGATGCATGAGATTCGTAATATATACATAACTATAATATGCGGAATGAAACATGATTGACATGCTTGCAAATATCATGAAATGCATGATACATAAACATTGACTTTCAAAGAACTGGTTTTTATAATAATATATATAATTAGCTAATATATATTAATCATAATGTATGATCAAGCTACTTAACTTGTAACGTTAATTCGATATTTTCGGATTCGACTGATTTCCTTTCATGGGCTCAACGCTGGCTAGAGAGAGAAATAGATTAATTTGAGAGCTTGAGAGAAAACAAACGGGAGAGATGAGACATAAAATGTGAGGTATGTTGTAAGAGGAATGAGGCAGTCAGCTATTGGCATAGTGAAAGTGGGACACGCACGGTGCTAAACTAGGTATCTTGGATTCGGCCGTTGCACTTACGAAAGTTCATGCTTTTTACAAATAACACATGTAAAGGAAGATATTTATAGAGAGATCTGGGAAAAGGTGTTGACGAATTCGAGTTCAAGTTCGAGTTGGACTCGATCGCGATCATTTAAGAAGAGAATTTAAATTTAAAATCATGATCTAGTAGTTAAATCAATGTAGGATTGGCAGTGATTGAGACTGCATATGGGACTTCAATCAGTGATGATTTTAAATTGAAATAAATTTCTAATGATTGATCTTTAAATTCTAAAAAGAGTCTAATTCGTTTAATAAATAATAAATAGGATTTAACCTAGTTATTGAGCCTAATTAACATTCCTAATCAATCTCAATAGTTTATCGCTAGTGGGCTTATCTAATATGACCTATTAAATATAATTTAAGTCCAATAAAAATTATCAATATTTTGACTTTAGAATTATTGGGCCAGGTCGTAACAAACTCCCCTCCTTATAAAAATTATGTACTCGGAATTTGCTACACCTCAAATAACTTGCATACTTATCTGCCACATTCTTTTCATGTCTCTTTACAATCATTTAGTTAAAAAGTTCCGATCGTCTCATATTTTGGTCTAATGCCTTACTAAAACTTTAGGCGTACACATTAGCACGCTACTACCAACCATCATACACTCCAAATTCAATCCAAGCATAAAAAAATATCAACCTTAACAATGGGATTGATAAATTCACCCAACAATTATCTTACTCCACATACAATCGTAACTAACGATCTCCACATAAATAAAACTCTCCACATGAAATAATAATAATCAAATTCTCCACATAAAATAATAACCTCAATAAATCGTAACCTAAGTTTCTCCAAAGTTCGGGTTCTAAATCTTGCAACTCGTACTTGGCAATATAATCATGTTACCTATAGAACATAAGAGTACCACCAATCATCATGAAATACCATACACCATGCATAAATTTATGTCACAACTTCAAAACCCACTAAATTCATTCTTAATTTTTTCAGATAAAACTCTACAAAATATAAAACTATTTCCTCATGAACAAGATGCATCATCAAGTTTAAAACCAAAGGTTCATAACCTCATATTTAGAAACTTCCTTACTTTATGTGCTAAAACTCTTTCACATGGTAGGTGCATTTTGACATGAATGTATCTAAAATTTATCATTCTTAATTTTCATTGACACAATAAATAGTAAAAGTTAAAAATACTTACTGCAGAGCAGGATATGCCTTGAGGAGGCCATGACCTAGATTTTTTTTTTTTCACTTTCTATTTTCAAAATTCCTTTTCTTTTGTAAAAAGTTTTCTTTTTTCTTTTTGCAAAAAGTTTTCTTCTCTTTTATTTTAAAAAATCTACAGAATCTTTCGACTTGGGCTCTGATACCAACTGTAACTTCCCAGTCCCCAAGGTTAATAATAAAGCCACTTTTAAAAATTCTCGAAAGCTGGAGTGCTACTACTGACCGCGACTTACAAATTTTATTCTCAAATAAACGCCAGATACAAAGATTCCTTATAATAAATAAAGTCGTTTTGAATTAAAATATTGAAATTGTAAATGAGAGTGCGCAGAAGCATTTATTAAAATTTCTCAAAGTACGTGCCATAAAAAAAATCATAACTTAAAATCTCTGTACATGATCTAGGCCATTGTCACGGCTCCATGGACTAAATTTCTTCCTGCAGTTCTACCTTAATAAATATTATGATCTGGGGTGATTTAAAAACATAAAGCAAACTAAAATGAGTCGATGACTCAGTAAGAAATCCATTATAACGTAAACACACTTAATATAAGATTTTTCATAAAATATTTTATGCTGATCATGAGTGTTCATATGTATGCTATGACATGCATGACTTACCTTGGCTTATCTAACTTATCTTACTTATCATGCAGGCCCACACACTTAATCGTGTGTACCAGATTGTGCACCAGCCCCACATCCCGCAGCAGCAAAGGGATCCGCTTATAGTATTCTAGCATATTATGGTGGACCATGCTTAGCTCCATGGCTTGCACATCCACCTATAAATTGCATTGGTAACATGCATCTAAATGGCCATCTGATTAACTTTTTTAAACTTATCTTACATTTGATCTTATGAAAACTTACGTGCCTTATACAATGTGAGATGCATGAGATGCATAATACATAACTATAATATGCCGAATGATACACAATGAATGACGTGCTTGCAAATATCATGACACGTGGTATATAAACACTAGCTTTCAAATAATTGTCTTTAATAATAATATATATAAAATAGCTAACATATGCTAATCCTAATTTATGATCAAACTACTTATCTTGTAACGCTAATGCGATATTTTCGGGGTACGACTAATTTCCTTTCATGGGCTCGGCGTTGGTAGAGAGAAATAGATTAACCGAGGGCTTGAGAGAAAACAAACGTTAGAGAGAAGGCGAGAGAAAACGTGAGGGATAATGTGAGAGAAATGAGGCAGTCAACTATTGGCGTGGTGAACGTGGGACATACACTGTGTAACGTCCCAATAGAAGGCCCTAATTATATGGCCTATACTCCAAAAGACCTAGTCAATGATACAATTGGAACCTCATTGAAATCTTATAAAGAGCAAGAACTTCTCATTCCCAAGAAATGTGGGATCTCATACACCACATACCCTTATCCTTATCATATGGGGTATCACAATCTAACCCCCTTAAACTCCTGACGTCCTCCTCGGGTCAATCCGTCGTAGGTGGCGCGGCTCAAGTCCCACATTTATAGTTTGAATAGGCTCTAATACCAGTTCTAATACCCCAATGAAGATCCTAACCACATGGTCTATACTCCAAAAGACTAGTCAATGATAGAATTAGAACCCCATTGGAACCTTATGAAGCGCAAGAACTTCTCTTTCCCAAGCAATATGATCCCATATACCACATACATTTATCCTTATCATATAGGATATCACGCACGGTATTGAACTGAGTATCTTTGGTTCGATCGTTGCACTTACTGAGATTTATGATTTTTCCAAATAACAATCGGAAGAGATATCAATAGAGAGATTTGGGAGAGGGTGCCGACTAGTTTGAGTTGGACTCGGTCGCGATCATTCAAGAAGAGAGTTTGAATTTAAAAACATAATCTGGTAATTTATTTAATATAGGATTGGCAGTGACTGAGATTGCGTAAGGGACTTCAATCAGTGATGATTTTAAATTGAAATAAATTTCTAATGGCTGATCTTAAAATTTTAAAAGGAATCTAACTCGTTGAATAAATAACAAATAGGATTTAACCTAGTTATTGAGCCTAATTAACACTCCTAACCAACCTTAATAATTTATCGCTCGTGTGCTTATCCAATATGGCACATTAAATGTAATTTAGGCCCAATAAAAATTATCAATATTCCGACAATAGAATTATTGGGCCGGGTTGTTACAGTTCAATAGGAAGCTTTTGAAAATGCAGTGCACCCAGGTAAATAAGAATCGTCGATCGATATTGATGGAGGTTAGACGAGCATCCCACACCCAAAAGGTGCCACTTGCTGCTCCACTATATTATTCAGGTTACAAAAATTTAAACTCATGCATATAGCATCCCCTTTTGTTTTGCCAACAAGCTCTTGATCAAATGATATTTTCCACCCTAGAAATGGAATGGAGAATGATGTGGTGGGTTCAAAACGCACTGGGCGCAAGCATAACTTGCCAATAAAAGAAAAAACAAAAGCGTTTCTCTTTGTTTCTGGATGGGGAAAGATTTTAGATGTTTATTGTTCATGATGCATGCCTGTTCATGCATATTTCCATTTCTACAAGAAAATAATAGTTATGAATTTTGCTTCCTAAAACCACCCATGTTCCATTGTTGAGCAAAACTAACACATTCAAATCAAGAAACATTAGTTCATCTTCCTTCCAGGCAGCTGACAAGAATCAGCACAGTTTAGGAATAATAACCGATTCTCCATGCTTACACTTGT
This sequence comes from Pterocarya stenoptera, assembly GCA_003123785.1. Taxonomy (NCBI): domain Eukaryota; kingdom Viridiplantae; phylum Streptophyta; class Magnoliopsida; order Fagales; family Juglandaceae; genus Pterocarya; species Pterocarya stenoptera. The sequence goes on along the minus strand of QEOT01005072.1, from coordinate 282,637 downwards.
ACAATCCCTATGTACTTGGGTTGCATCTTTTGAGTTTAAATATATTTTTTACTTACTGATCAAAAAATATATTTTTTACTTATAAAAAAAATCGGATCCCATGCTCAAATTCTATTTACTCACCTCTAGCACATTGTACACCACATATAGTTTGATTGTTCCTTGCCCACGAATCATATGGTAAATTAGGCTGATATCTGAGGAAAAGAATAATAAAATAAGCGATATCACCATAAAAGAGAAAATAATCAGTAGGATGTTAATCAGTAAAAGAATACTACAAATATAGTAGCTCTGTATTATCCTTACGAAACCTGTTTGCTGCAAAAGAGCGACTCCACAGGCCAATATAAGTAAACAGCCAAAATCAGACAGTTCTGCTGCAGACGGCATCTTGAACTGCCTGCCAAAAGAATGGTTAGATTATTTTATAAGCATCACGAGTTATTTTACCAAGTGTATGGAAAGGGTAGAAAGATTATGATGTGTGTACTATTTTGGTATTAGTCCTATAAATTCCAAGCTAAGCAGACACCTAGAATGCTAAGCATAGGTCCTGAACTTCTAGAATACTATTATATAGAGTCCTTATATAGATGGATCTGGACAATAAAAAAGAAACACAACCTAATAGACACGCACACAAGTTTAGAACAACAGATTAAGGAGTTACTTGGGATTAGAGATGATTTCATTTCATCTCATCTCAAAATTTCTTATCTTATTTTCTTCCCAAACATCACTTAAACACAAAAAATATTACAACCTTTTTAAATTCAAAAACAAAAATAATATTTAAAAATTATAATCTATCAATATTTTAAATTAATAATATTTTTATTCAATTTTTTCTCTCTCCTTTCCTAAAACCCAATAAAATATCTTAACTCAAACCATTTAACTACTATTCATAGATTTCTCATCTCATCTCATTCCCCAAGCATCTCCTAAATGAACTTAGAAAATAAGGGTCACAAAAAGAACACATTTATCCACTGAAACCCAGGAACATCCAGACATTTTGGAAGGTGAGGACAGAGGTCATAATTTTCAGTGTCACTCATGAGTCAGTGGACAACAATCAAACAAAGTTTACCGAGCACCTTTTCTACTATGGATCGCTTGCGTAGCTGACACCTGAGATTACACAATCCATTAGGTACAGACATAGCAGCAGCTTGTCGTGCTTGTTAGTTCATTTGAATAACTCCAAAATTCTACTGCATTCCTAAGGGATTGACACCCCTTAAAACACCACTCACAAATCGTATGCTGTAAGATCAGACAATAAGCTTGGCATAAGCCTTCACAAGGTAATAAAAAACTTCAAAAAAGATAACTAACCTTGTACATAGAAGCCTCCACATGGTAATCAGAATTCTTGTTGGCATGACAGTTAACAGCGATAGAAACGAATCGAAGCAGACGAAGAAGCCAACATCTATGAGCTGCAAAAGTTGGCAATATTTAAGAATCTCTCTTATAAGCATTATCAACATCCTAGATCATAAACTGATCAACGAGCCAGTAAAATCCTTTTGTTTGTTTTTTCTTTCTTCTTTTTCCAGCGAGTAGAAACAAGTTCAACATTATATTCAAAGGCACTTTAATATTTTCAAATTGTAAGAATGACAAAGAAGAAAATAAATGAGCCTTATAATTCCATTATGTGATAGACCAGATCCCGGAGGCACTGAGCTGGAGATAAATAATATTTATCGCACTGCACAAGATACTGAGGCACGCAAAAGATTCATAAACCACTCATGCACCATTTAAGATGCAAGGGATCTCAACTTCGTTTAAATGAACAATAGTCGGTTTTGTACATCAACGTACGTCACGCGAACGAATTAAGTTCAGCTCTTCTGAAGGTCATGAAAACAGAGCCAAAAATTACCAATTCACATCTCCATGGCAGACGGAAGATGGTATCGTAAACTCTTTCTCGTTCTTTCTCGTTACCCAGGGTGGTTGTGCTCCGTAATGAATTGCCGTTGTACATTTCTTCAATAAAGTACTTGACCGGCGACTTCTCCACCGAAAATGTAACTTATAGCAAGACGTACATAGCACCACAAAAATAAACAGCGAAAACCATCAATAAATTAGACAGGAACAATGTAATGAGGAAGGGTCAAAATGACTCACAATTGGGATCCTCAGCCATGAGCCGCTTCCAATCCAAGGACTCCGCAGTGTCTAACCTGTTGGGCAACACGGCCACATTCGGCTCGCTCTGTTGCTTCAGGGCCGCCGAGCTCACTTCAATGCCTTTCTCGCTGGCATTTTCTTCAACCCGCGACTCCGCGGCGTCATCTCCGGCCCCGCTCACACTCCTCTGCCTCAGCTCCCCGAAATTGAACCCCTCGCCACGCACATTCGGGAACTCCGGATCCATAACTTGCGTCACCGTGCAGAGGCTCCCTCCGCTCTCCTCCGTAACCCTATTCTCATCGTACACAATGGTCCCAGCGCTATAGCTCTTACAGTTCGATTCAAATCCATTGGGATAATAGGAACAACTACTCTCCCCGTTTTCCGGAAGCGTGCCGGTGTTTTTGTAATGATCGAAAACGGACTCGGGATCAGGGGTTGTTTGGGTGATTGTATCATCCGGAATGGAGGACTCGATCGTTTTCTTTCTCTTGGATCCTTTTTTGTGTTTCCGTTTCTTGCATTTAGGCTTCCCATGGGTAGAAGCTGAAGTGGTTTCCGATTGGACGGCGTAGTTGTGAGATGGATCGGAGATCGGACGGTAGGTGAGGGCATCGTCTTCCTCGAGTAATCTGTTTGTACCGAGAATATCGAAAGAGAGCCTTTTACCGTCGGATCTCAATCCCATGGCCAACGAGTCCACCAAAACAGAGAATTGAAGTAAAAAAAAAAAAGATTAATTTAAGGCATGGAAATGGAATCGCTTCTGGATTTTTGGCGTGGGCGTTGGGACGACGCCCAGAATCTTCTTTTTCGCTTCTGCAGCTGTGCTATCGTGTACGAGTACCCAGTACCAGAATAGCATTCACGTCCCATTCTTCACGAAATATCGTAAATTTTAACTAAAATACATTATTTCTTAAATTTTATTTCAAATTTTACCTAGTTTAAAAAAAAAATTACTGAATACAACCGGCTTGAAAAATCGGTGTATAACCGTGTCCTAACTGGAGGCCTAATCAAACGGTTCGTTTCATTTCAAATCATTTCGATTATGTGATGACAAGTCTATGTAGCCTAGATGCTAGTTTTCTCCTATGAAGCATTTCCCTCCCTCCTTCCCCTTCTCTTTCTCGTTCTAATCTCTTCGTATCTTTCATTCTCTAAAATTGATCTTCTTCATCTCCATTTTCGTTAGGTTCGTCTCCTAACCTACCCCCTTCGCCACTGGACAAATGGCTCAGTAACCGTTGCCCATGCACGTCGATCCCCCACGGACTCTCTCTTATCACCATCTCTCCCACGTTGCTCACTTGGAAATCACCTTCGCTATTTAACATCTCTCTCTCGAGACTCATCTCACTATAAGCAATCCAGAAAACACAAACAGCCCAAGTCACAAGAAAACATACAAATTGCAAAAGAAAAACAAGTTAGGATATGCTTTAATATTTAGTTCTACTTAAACTGTTAAGTGTTCTTCCTGTTGCTGATTATGTAAGATAATTTGTGAGGTGGGAATTAATATTGGATTTCACCTTATGCAAGGAAAAAGAGCTTCCTCCAACTTGAATGGTAACATCACTTGGGATCTCCTACGAGAAAATCTATAAAAAGTTTTGACACTATCTTCAATATTTCTACCCACGAATATATCTTCTAAGAAAAACTCATTAAAACATTTAGTTAAAGACAAAACAAATGTATTGAAGCAAACCGTTCACTGGTTCTCTTCAGGGCAGTGGAAAGAAGATCCTTCTTAGAATACATGTCAACAATGGTGGGTGAGGTCTCCTTCTGATCTAGATCCTCCATAGCCAGCTGAGACTGAGGCACCCTTTATCACTTTCTATTCTCCATAATCTTCATAATATAGTGGATGATGAAGCCAGCAACAGCATAGAAAGGCTGAGATGCAATTCCTGTCTCTGGTTTTGGTACTGAAACAACACCTGCACGTGAGCTATGTCATCCCCAATACTTCTTTTGTTTCTTTTTTGGCACTTTTTTTTTCAAAATTCAACATATAAGAACCTCAAGACCTAAACTATTATGCAGTAATAATGATGATAGAAGCTGAAGCTATATCTCTTTGTTCTCTAAATTAAACACAAACACCAGCTCTGTTCTTAGTTATGAAAACAGGGGATGGTTGGGGAGTGAGTAGAGACGAGTGATACTAGGCTATCCGTGGAGGCTATGCCAAGCTCTGTGTGTGTGTGTGTGTTTTTTTTTTTTTTCCCTATGAGCCACAGCGGCCAAGTCTTCATCAACGTGGGTCTTTAATGCGTTGGCTAACAGTGGTTGTTGTGATTTAGTGGTGCTGCGGCTTGGAGCAGCAGCAATTAGAGGAAACGTTGCTAGCGGCTTGCCGTGGGAATGAAAAGGCTTACAGCAGTGCATGTTTATAATGGGCAGCAAGTGCATGCTCGGTTTTAGGTCATATAAAACAGAGGCTCTCGTGGCTCAAGGTTCAAACCACGACGGTGACCAAGGACGAAATGCTTCAACTTCACATGAACTCTCTGGTTTTGCTCAGGGGATGGTTGCTCAAGGAAGACAGACCCATTTCAATTTCCCTCCTTCGCAATATTTCGTTCGTTTAACCCTTTTTTTTCCTGACGTGGCAGCCGATTCCGCACCGACGGTTGTATATAGCAAAATTGATTTTCAAAAGACATCATAAATCTCATTCCCTATCTTTTTCCTTAAATATTAAAATAACTTTTTTCTATTCATTCTTTATTATTTTTTTCTCTCACTTTTATTTCCATTCTTAATTATAACATTTTTTTTCTTTTTCTTCTTCTTTTCAAAAATCACATTTTTTATCTTCTCTCCAAGGGTAATTTTTTTTGTCTTCTCTACAACGGTAATATTTTTTGTCTTCTCTCTAATGGTAACATTTTTTCGTCCTATTGTAAAGATAATTTTTGTTTTATAAATAGGTATTTTCGTTACAATTAGATTTTCACATTCTCCTCAACCTAACCCCTATTTCATCTTACAAATTTTCAATTTTTGACTTTGTCTCCTACTCACTTCATCAAATGGTTAGTTCATACTTCCGCAAGTTGTTGCTTAACTTATCCTCCAAAGATGAGTTGGAGGTTGTTCTTAATAACGATGATGAATTAACATCCCGGAGTTGAAACAGTAAATAAGACTTGACACAACACATAACACATCATTAAGACAGAGCACAAGGGCATTGAAACAGAACACAGCAATGGGTCTACACAGATCAACATAAAGCATTAACACAGCACGTAGCATTGAAACACAATACATAGTATTGAAATAGCACATTACATTCAAACAACACATAAGAGCATTCGCAACCCATTTTGCATTGACACAACACATAGTATGTTTGGTACAGTAAATAAGCATTGACACAGCAAATAGTATTGAAACAGCAAATAAGTATTGACAGAGCACAAGGGCATTGAAACATAACACATCATTAAAACAGAACATAGTAATGGGTCTGCACAGACCTACCCAAAACATTGACACAACACATGGCATTGAAACAGACATAGCAATGGGTTTATATAGACCAACCTAAAGTATTGACACAGCACACGGCATTGAAACATAACACATCATTGAAATAGAACCATAGCAATGGGTCTACACAAACCAACCCAAAGTAATGACACATCACATAGCATTCAAACAACAAATAAGCATTGACAGAGCACAAGGGCATTGAAACATCACACAGCATTAAAATAGAACATAGCAATGGGTCTGCATAGACCAACCCAAAGTATTGACACAGCACATAGCATTCAAACAATAAATAAACATTGATAGGGCACAAGGACATTGAAACATAACACAATATTGAAACAGAACATAGCAATGGGTCTGCACAGACCAACCCAAAACATTGACACAACACATGGCATTGAAACATAACACATCATTGAAACAGAACATAGCAATGGGTCTGCATACCAACCCAAAGCAATGACACAGCACATAGCATTCAAACAACAAATAAGCATTGACAGAGTACAAGGGTATTGAAACATAACACAACATTGAAACAGAACATAACAATAAGTTTGCATAGACTAACCCAAAGCATTGACATAGCACATAGCATTGAAACATAACACATCATTGAAACAGGTCATAGCAATGGGCCTGCACAGACCAACTCAAAGCAATGACACAGCACATAGTATTCAAACAACAAATAAGCATTGACAGAGCACAAGGGCATTAAAACATAACACAGCATTGAAACAGAACATAACAATGGATTTGCACAAACAAACCCATGGGTGTACAAATCAGTCTTGGCATCAATTGAAACATCACATAGAAATTAAACCAAATAGAACACTAATAATTTCAGTGGACATAGCAGTAATACCCATTTTCAAAAAGAAAAATGCACAAATTGAACCCATCATTGTAACCCGTGAGAAATCTAGGTTTTTATTTTTGGAAATCCTAGATCTTGAAATCCAGCCATGGAGGAACCATATAGGGGTCAAATGGGATAGAGAACCTCAGTGCAGACAGCTATTGAGGATCCCAGATTGAGGAGAGTTCTCAATGGAGGAAGCCAAACAGTCGTGACTACACAATAGGCATAGGGGAACCCATGAAATGGAGGAAGGGACCAAAACCACGAATGCACAAATGGACTTACAGTGATGAGAGGATGGAGATGAGTTCGTCGATAGTGGTCGCGATTCGAGGGAAGGGCCAAAACCAAGAACGCATCCAACAGTCGAAGGAAGGGGACGTAAGAGGGAACCCAGAAACCAACCAAAGAGTACGGTTTGGGATGAACAGTCGATCCCCATATTTGGAGATCCACTGTAGCATCCTTATCCATTCACCAAAAAATGGGGAATGAAATGAGGAGGGATTTGGGCAAAATCTCCAAATGTTTTCCCAAAATTTGGGGATTTAGACGGATTGTGAATGCTCTAATAAACCCAAAGGATTTGACTTTCCTCCATTTAAATTTTTAACATGATCTATCTCTACTAAAAATTTAACATTCATTCTCTTTTATTATGCCGTTCAGATGAGATAATATTAGAAGTTTTGTTAAAAGTTAAATAAAATATTACTATAATATTATTTGTTAATATTATTTTTGTTTTGAGATTTGAAAAAGTTGAATTGTTTATTATATTTTGTATGAGAGTTTAGAAAAATTGTAATGATTATATAAAATGAGATGAGATAATTTAGTTTTGTGTAACCAAACCAATCCTCAGTAATCAATGTAATTTTATTTGGTTTGATTAAAAATCTTGTGATCACATTGTCATTGGATTTTAACAGCAGATATTATGTTACTTTTATAACAGGAGGCAAGTCAGAACCAAACTAGAATTCTTTTATAATAGGAGGCAGTATTTTTTTTTTTTAGCAATACCAATTATCCTATAGGACAATGCTAGGGGTTGCAGTGGTACTCGCTAGGCCTGCCCTTAGTTCATTTGAATTTTTTTAAATACTGTTTTAAAATTTTTAGCCATTAAGAAAATAAATTAAAATATCCGAGTGATAATTTCAAAGGTGCCAAGTATCACTTTCCTTAACAATGTTAGTTAAATTTGATTTTATAAATTAATTATTTTTGTTCACTTAAAATATGATAAAATTAATATAACTAATAAGGGTAATGATACCCTTATTACAACTTATCTACTACCCAACTCCCATGTGTCCTTATTTTATCTCTTTCTTTCTTCTATTTTTTGCACCAACTGAGATTCAAATACAAGCAGAACATTTCCTTCGCGCCCACCCAACTTGACGCTCACCTCCTCACACCCTAGCTCTTCCCTCTGCATCCAAAAGCCGTCGTCAATGGCTGCAACCCGAGACAAGAAAGTGCCTTTGACACACTATCTCTCTCTCTCTCTCTTCAAAAGCTCCCCTCATGTGAGGATACGCTTCTCTCCCTCTCCATCATGCCCAAAACTTTCGAACCAGAAGTGATATTGGAAAAGTTTATGGGCCTCTAATGGCATGGATGGTGTTCTATGACCCATTCTAGATAGAGGACAACACTTTTCATAATTTTTAGAATGACAAGCATATGAATTCATGAGATAAGCCTCATCCAATATTACACTAAGTTTCTCAGGTTATTACTCAGTTTGATTCTTAAAAATTTGGAGTTCCACAGGAGCTACACTCCCTAGAAAGAATTAATAGACCAAATGCCTCTTAACCAAGAAGCAACTCATCCAATACTTGAAAGGAAAGAAAGACTTGAATTGTTCTCTAGAAATGTCCACTACAAACTGAGAAACGATGTACCATAGGAAACAAGACATCTACCAACTAGGTTCCAGGCCTAGCTAAACTATTGCCAATGTATGTTGGCTTCTAAGACTCAACGAGACAGCATACAACATGTTTATCACTTACAACCCCAAGCATCCAGTACTCTAATCATATCTCTTTTCCATTGGTAAAACCCAAGCTTCAAAAATCAACTAAGCCTAACTCACATGTGACACAAGCGTTTGGATAGTGAGAATATTTGAGAAGTGTTAAGAATGTTGTGAATAGCAATGAAAAAGTAATAATAGAATATTGAATAGTAGTGAAAAATAATGAATAGTAATAAAAAGTAAGTCAAAAGTAATAATAAAGTAATGAATACTAGTGTAGAATGTTGAGAATACTTGAGGTACTCTTGGTACTCAAACCTAAAGTGAAGAAAACTCTTGATTCACCACCAATCTCTTCCTCAATAACTCAAAAGCATTTTCGGTGGACAATAGCCGGACCGGACTCATCAAATTCACCTTTGGATATTCACATCTGAAAAAGAAAAAGAAAATATCAACAAAACAACCAAGCAAGATCCAAAAACACCCACATGCTAGTCCATCCACTAGAAATCGAATGAAGTAATAGTAAATTCCTTAAAAGTTCTTTTAAAGAGCAAAAAAGTGATAGTGTGTCACAGGAACTTTTTTGGCTCAGGCTGCAGTAGTTGAAGGCGGCTTTTGGGTGCGGAGGGAAGAGCTCAGGCGTGGAGAGGAGACCATAAGGTTGGGTGGGCTCGGAGGAAATGGTCTACTTGTATTTTGAATCGGTGCAAAAAGTAGAAGGAAGAAAGAGATAAAATAAAGCCACGTGGGCTTTGGGTAGTAGAGAAGTTGTAACCGGTAGTAAGGGTATCATTACCCAACTAATAAATAAATTTTTTTAAAACAAATAACACTCTGCTCTAAAATAAACAAAAATAGCAAGAGAATTCACATATTGCAATATGTGAACTAGTTTTTGAAAACTCAATATTATTCATTTCAAATTTTTGTGTGTTATAAATGATACTCGGAAAAGTAACCTAAGTAAACATAATTATTGGTACATTTTTCAACCACAGAGGCCCAACGTTGCGGTTAGATAACATTCTCCTCTTTAATTGGTGGTGCTTGGTGGAGATAGTGCTTGAAGTGCTCATCCATGACTAGTTTAATGATAAATGATTGAAAATAAATAAGACAAGGGTTTATATGGTTTGGCACTATAACACCCCGCCTATTTACCCTTATAGATTAACTCTTAGATCAACACTAGACTTTAGAAGGCTACCTCATTAGAGTAGTCCATGACCCTAAGAGCATTAGAAAGAATTAAATTAAGTTTAGAATCTTGATTAAGAGCAGTGATCGATCACTATACGATTAGTGATCTTGAAACCATGTTTTAAGCTATATTTTTATTCTTATCATTTCTCATCATTTTGTTCTAAAATTTCCTTGTTTGGTTATCCATTTCTAATACTCATAGACCATATTCTAATTTTAGATAAACCTTTACACATGTCATTTAGGGTAACGAAATGCCAAACCCTAAAACCATACCAATTGGCACCCATATGTACTTTTGTGTGCAATGGACTAATGTGTCCCTAGCTTGAATTTTTTTATACCATTTTTATCAAGGACATTTATGTCATTGGCCCCTCATTTATTCATGAAATTTCCTACCAAGTTTGGTTTTCGAAAACCCTAGCTAAAATTCCAAATTTTGTCCAATCCAAAAATGCCCTTGATATCTTGGCAACCACCAATGAAAATTACTATTTATTTGATTTTATTTGATCACCACTTCACCACCCAATTCCCACCATATACCACCTAAAGAGGATACTCAAGTATGCCTTTGTAAAGCCCCGTCCTTGTGGTGAGACTTTTTAGAAAAATGATTTTAGAAAAGAAGACGGGAGTTACTGATCCTTTTACAATTTTTACTTCCATACCTAGAGTGCAAGACTCTACATTATAAAATAAAATGTGCTTTGAGAATAAAAGAGGTTTACAATGGAAAACATCAACCTTAAAATAAAAAGGTTTCTCATACATTTTAAACTCGTATGTCTGTCCTGACGCATTCTGCTCATTTAGTTCCTGTGGGGGGAAGGACATACATAAAAATTAAAATGAGTCGAATACTCAGTAAGTATTACTTTATACAGTTAAAATATACTAACATAAATTTTCATTTATGCATTCATCACTCCATATGTACCTTACGTACATAAGACATACATTCATTTTGAAAACATCACTAGGCGAGGTTTTTCTTAAAAAATATTTTCTTTTCGTAAAACATTTCTCCGGTCAGTACCTTCATTTCTTAAAGGGCTGAATGCATTTATACATTCTTTCTTATCACTTTCTTCTAGCTGATACACACTGTTATGCCCTGTGTGTTGGGGTTAGCGGTCTTCCTTTGGACCTAGATTCTGCCCATGGCACAGGTTGGGAATCTCTTTCAGTAAGAGGGCAGCAATGGGTGCACTACCAGTACTACTTACCCGACATTGCAATCAGCTCAGTCTTTTTGTACCATCATTCATTCAGTCATGGCCGTTATATATTTTCATACATTAAAACATTCATTTCCTTTCAATCATTTCTTTCTTTCATTCAGTCCTTTCTTTTTCAGTCCTTTTCATTTATCAGTCCATTCATGGAAAAATGTCATTTAAAAGTATGAGATTAAACATCATCTTTCATGGTATCTATAAAGTATCAGTTCATAAGGACATTTTAAAACACTTTCTTCGTATCGTTTAAAGCATCGTTTAAAGCATAAGGCATAAGCCTCACATCTCACTTCATGAAAATACATACAATACATACTACATATAGTCATCCATTCACATGTATACACTTAATACTTGTGTTGCATAAAAAGGAGCTGCCAAGAAGGGCCATATGTACATATACTTTTAAACACTTATAATTAGTATGCTTTCATAAAACATCATTTCGTTTCGTTTCGTAAAGCATCGTAAAGGAGAAATATTTCTTTTTCATTTCATATCATTTTAGAAAACTTTAGAGGAGTATGAACATAATACTTACCTGAACTTCATGCTACTTTCAGATCATGTAGTCCATTCATGTGCATGTCAGGTGGCAACCTACATGTATACACATAACCTTAGCATCATTCTCTATCTAGTGCATAACTAAACTAGAAATAGAACTACACTTCACTTAAAACACTCTCATTTCATCCATGGGCTCTTACGTGCCTTTTACTATGTTAAAACTTTCAGGGATCTATTTACGATCACTACCTCTTCCAAACCCGATGTTCTACTTTGAGTGCTTTCCCACTAGAGTGAATCCCATGATTCACCTTAGGGTTAAGACACTAAAACTTTCATCTTGTTATTCTTATTAACCTCATCCCAATGCATGACTTAGACCGACTAAGTCACGCATCCCAACCTAGATAATACATACGTCACTGCCTACATTCAAGCTTATGCTTCCTCATCGTCATCATCATCCTCATCCATGCATATTACACAACTCTAAGCCAACTCTGAGGCTCAAATATCGTGTACCTATGTTTAGGACAGATTACCCATTTCATATGGTAAATCCGTCTGGCATACATGTCTCACCTGATTACACATGTACCATACCTCCTTATCACTTAAGATCAACATATAACACGTTGATCACCTGCTTGTGTAAACAAGCCCATACTCCAATATCAACATTCTCTTAACCAGGCCAGCATGACTCTTCATACTACCCATCCCCATTGATAGTTCATCCAAACACTAACACAACAAGACTCCATTCATAACTACACTTTACATCACGTTATATAGCTCAAGACTACTCCAAAGCTACATCGTGACCTTGTCAGGTCATTTGGCATCCTGCAATATCATTTCTACGCCAACTCTTAACTCATCATGAGAACGGTTCCTTACGTACTCTTGTCACATCATGACATCTTGTCACGTCCCGCTATGTTGCTCTTACACTAACTGCTCACTCATCACAAGCATGACTTCTTGTTTAACCATGTCAGTTCATGACATTCCCCTGTCATGCTTCTGTTGCACCACTATTACACTATTCTGTCACTTCACACATACTCTCAGCCATAAGTCAACTACAGGGTGACACTTGTCACCTCAAACTACAAGCCACATCACAGCTACTCCGGGATACTGTTCTACAGTTCCCGAAACTACTCATCATGCTCTACGCTCATCAGCTATGCAACCATCCTTATCTTCGCGACATGCCACACGGTGTATTACTTCACACGCTACGCCACATCACCATTACGGCATACACGCCATATGGTGCATCACTCCACCACATGGAGTACACTCCATTTGTACTCCCTTCACATTACGCTATGCCACACAGAGTACACTCCACGTGTACTCTTCTCATTCCACACTGTGCCATAAGGGTATATTTCATGTATACTCTCCTTATCCCACACTACGCCACGAGAGTACAGTCTCTTCCTAATCCACCACTACACCACATACTTTACAACCACACTTCACAACACACTTTCCAATTACGTCCAACATCTCACATACACAACACATAACACCACCACACTATACAGCAAAATCCATAAATACTAACAACATAGTCCACAACCTAACCAACCAACTAACATAATAACGAGGATAAAGGAAAGAGAGTTATACCATCGACGGAATAACCAGTGCATTGCTTGTTGTCCAGTATGACCAGTGGCATTGGAAGCCACTAGCTTGGGCAGTAGCGATTACTACCGTGACCTTACAACGGGACTATCTCGAATACCAGATTTAGGATTCTAGTGAGTAGATTTGAGCTATGCGAGGGTCGCGGCTAAGGTCGTGTACAGTGGCTATCCACCATGTGGTGGCTGTTTAGGCATTTGGATAGCTAGGTGTGGTCTTGGAATGGCTTGTGGTAGCCTCATGGTGGCGGTGAGGGGTAGAACACTACGGATCTAGCCATGTACAGTGCATCCGAGAGGGTGAGGATGCGTGTGAAGGCTAGGGGCAGTTGGGGACTATGGCCAGGCATGGAGGGGCTGAGGAAGGTGCAGTGGAGCTAATGGTGGCATTGGGGTGGCGCCACGGTGGCTGGAGGCAGCAAATCTGGGCTATGCATGAGAGAGAGCTCGTGAGAGAGGGGGTGTGTGTGGGGAGGCAAGATGGCTCGGCTGGGCATGAGGGTGGATAGGGGAGGTCATCAGTGGGAGGAGAAGCTTCTGGTGGTGGTGTGGTGGCATGGTGGCCATGAGAGCCAGTGTATGGCGGCAATGGGAGGAAACCCGTGGTTTCATGAGTGGCCTAGGGAGGAGCTACGGGCTTCAGGTCAAAGGGAGGAGGAAGGGGGTGGTCAGGAGAGACTCGTGGTGGTGCTCGATGGTAGCAGTGGCTAACGACGGCGATGCTAGGAGGGAGAAACCGTGCGGGTAAACCCATTTTGGGTTGCTCGCATGAGAGGAGAGGGATGTGCTCGCCGACATGAGGTGGAGCCGATGGTGGTGGCTGGTGTCACTACTGGTGGCGCACGACGACGCTAGGTGGCTTGGAGGAGAGGATCGGGTGAGAGGGAAGGAGAACTTGCGTGAGCTAAGGGAGAGGAGAGAGAGAAAGGGAAGGGAAAAGTGAAGGAGAAAGAGAGGGAGCTAGGGTTTTAATCACAACCCTTCATCTTGGGATCTTTAAGACGATCTAATGGTGGACTTTAATTACTGATTTTAAAATGCATAAACATTAACTTAACTAAAAGCACTGAGAGGAATTAAGATAGAATATTATTTAAACTAAACTTTAGTTTATAAAATAATATTCCTTCATCATTAATAAAATGATGAAGTCTTGCTTAATATTTTTAAGATAATAAAACCATCTAATTAATTAGAGTTTTCAACATAATTTAAATCCCATAATATTTTAAATAACTGAAATCATTTAGATAAAATGAGTTTCTATAATTATAATATTTTTGGAACTCTTCAAAAATATTATAATTGTCTTACTTAAATCAAGCTTGGTCCAATAATACTAGAAATAACTCATATAAATATTTTTAGGGCATTTAAAATATTTGAGAGCTTTAAAACACTGGGCTTGCTTTAAAAATCAACCGCTATATTTAAAAAACATGACTTCAATATTTAAAATGCGTAGACGAGACTCGTGATCAATCGAGAGATAAAGGAGCGGGTTGTTACAACCTTAAACTAGCAACAAATACCAAGAGGATAGTCCAAATGAATAAGACAAAAAAGTTTTGCCTTGTGAATTACCCCATACCCGGCAACACCATTAACCCTTAAACATTGCATTAATTGTACGACCCTTTCACCATTACCACACGACAAAGCCCCTTTCCCCATAGCCATCTCAGCCTACTCTAAGGTGCAATGATCACCAAGTTAGCCAACCACCTAAGGAGGATCTAGGCAAGGCGACATCCTCAACACTGCCCAAACCCCCCAATCAGAGGCCACCTTGCCAACACCACACACACCCCTTGGAGCTTATATAAATTCCACTCCACCCCCACTTCTTCCTCACTTCACTTCCTCAAACTCCCTTGAGTTTTCTTGAGAGTTCTCATCCTCTAGGTTCTTTGAAGTTCTTAGGTGTTCTAAGTGAGTTCTTGAGTTGTGAGCTTTGAGTGAGAAGCTTCAAAGGCTATGGAATCTTTGTAAGTTTTCTCTCTAGATCTTAGTTTATATGTTAAGTTGTGTTTTTTAGTGTTAGCATTAATTCAGGGTGATTATAGCATGAGATACCATGTTTAGCTAGAAGCCAAAATATTTGTGGATAGGTTTATTATTTAAATTTTTTTGGTGAAAATATTAGTTATGGCATGCCTTGATAATTCATGATATGATTCGAGTATGTCTTAGAATAATTTTGGAAGGTTTAGTTTGAGATTAGAAACATGCCATAATAGATTTTAATCTCTATCTTGTGTTTATCATCAAAGCATATATGGTTTGACTTTTAATCATGCTTCATTTGAGAAAATTGACTTATTTAACTTAGGCTTGAAATATGATCATTTAGAAAACCTTGTGATTGGGATAAGAAGAATGCATGATTTAATTCTAGCATGTCATTGATAGAAAGGACATATCATGCATCATTTGAGGTTTAGCTAGAATTTAAAGATTTTATTAGGCATGACTAAGTATTGGGATAAACTTGCTCAAAGTTAATCTTTTATTTCTTCATTAAGGATTTATTGTGATCATTTTTTTTTTTTTTTATTGAAGGAATTTTTCATGCACACATTCATGAGGATCAATAGTCATATAGGCATCAACTATAGAGCATACCACGAATTGAGAATGAATAAGCTAAGATCACTTTGATTTTTCTAAGGCATAGACGGTCTTAGAATGTGCAGGATATGAGGTGTGATAACCCGAACCTAGTTATATTTCATCCGTAATTATTTTTCGTTGCCTTACTATTATTTTAGGGCCATGAGATTAGGTCTAGTTGGATAAAGGACTTGGACTTGTAGTTTGGCATCCAAAGCCCAAGAGAAAGGGCCACTCAAACTCCTAGAATTCAGCCAACTAAGTGGGCTTGAGCCCATAAACCTTAGAAGAGCCATAGGAACACACCTAGGCCATAAGCCTTGTGCCATTTGTCACGCATATAAGGCTTATAAGTCTGGACGTGTAAATGGGCTAAGTGGGAGAGAGACGAGTGTTTGGAACGCCAAAGGAGGCATGCACGCCAACCCTAGTGATAAGTCCTTCGGTTTGCTACTTGTCCTTCATGCAAGATATTTCTAGAAGAATGAATGATAAGATGAATTAGGGAAGGCCAAATGCCACTTGGCCAACTCACCTACATGTACACCCCATGCCATTTGGCAATTGGTTGTAGTTCCAAGAAGATTTTCAAGGGAAGTGGCACCTAGGGAAGACAAAAAAGGGATCATTTTCAAGAGATTGCATAGGGAAGCCCAAGGGACAAAAGGGATTTTTGGATTTCCCTCACCCACACGCCCACTCAAGTGATTTTCTAACATTTTGCTACTTGTCAACCATACACTAGCAGCAGGCCACCTAATCAAGGAGCACTAGAAGATGAAAAATCTTCATGGGGAAATGAGAGGAAGTGGACGGCAAGGGCACGCACACACACAAGCCTATGCCATGTCACACACATGCAAGCATCACTTTTTGAAAAAATGGAGAGACTATGAGGTTATTTTACTCTTTTGCCCTAAGATACATTTCACCTAGACAAGAGAATGAGGGGTTTGGAAGACCAAGAGATTCGGCTAAGGGGGGTTACACTCCACATCCATGTGCCTTTTAGCCTTCCCAAAGCAATCTAATGATAAAGAAGATGAAGGAACATTCGGCTAAGGGGAAAGGCCACACGCCACTTATCCTTCATCAATGGATCACTAGCAATCAATAGGATTTTGTGGAGAGTTCTATATAAAGGGGGAGGAGCCACACGCCCAAGGGCCTTTCTCTTTTGCCATTTTTGGATTTTACATGCTCTCATCCTCTCCACACTCTCTCACACGACCACTTGGTGTTTTCATCACTTTCTTACATTTTCTTTCCAAACAAACACGAAAACAACTCTTCTCTGCATACAGGAAGGACCACGACACCAAGCCTAAAGGAATCCAAGGTGAGGACCTCGTTTTCTTACTTTTTTTTCACACTACTCACACCCCACTCGAGGAGATCATAGAATCTCCAAAGAGCTTGAAATTCTCGAAGGGTCACATATGATTTCAAGTTTATTTCATTTTGGAATAATTTAGGGCTTTCCAAGGGGGAGAAGCTGAAAATTTGAGGACTTACATCCTCTAGACAATCGGCTAAACACACACACACACATTACTCATATGTTCATAACCTAACCATGGTTACGTGAACTTGAAGGGTTTTCATATTCAAAAACCCTAGAGCCGAATGGTTGAGGTATTTCCAACAATAAGTGATGAACCCTAGAAACCTTACACACATTCATGCACATGGATTAGGGTTCAAAACCTTTACTTTAACAAGTTGTACTTTCGTTTACAGCTTGCTAGTCCTTTCTTGAAAGATTTTTGTAACTAAACACTCAACTTAGTTTGGTTAACATGTGTATATATTTGTATAAATCTTTCATTGTTATTGTTACTTTTGATTGAAAATCTATGTTTTACTTGGTTGAATATTCTGTTTCGACTTTGTATAAGATCATGAAAGAGGTTATATGTTTTGGATCTATGTTGAAAATGCCATGATTCACCTGCACATGTTTCAGTTTTGCTTGAGGTTATTGATATTTCATGTCATGAAGATTCGGTTATTGTAAGGTTAAGTGTTTCAGATTTGTGTGATATTGCCATGACTTTTATCTATTATGCTTCAAGTTTGGAATATGTTAAGTGAAGTTTTCCATATTAAGATGCTTTGATGTTTCGGCCAAGTTATATTCTTCTATGTCATGAAGTTGTTTTGATATTTCATGTATCTTATGTTATCATGCCATGATTTGAATATGTTACACTTAATTATTTCATGCACGACGTTTCGTGTGTCACATGTCAAGTGTAAAATGGAGTACGTCTTAAATCTCATGTCACATGTATTTGGGTAATTGGTCATTTTGAAAGAAAAAGAAAAATGTCAAAAAAATATTTTATCACGACTCCAATTGCTAAGACAGGGGAATGTCTTGTTAAAACTCCTATATCCACTCTGAAGTACTTAAGAATGGAGTGGTAACCCTTGAGTCGACAAAGAACCGTTGGCATATCTCGAATGGATCTTTTTTTAAAGTATGCAGAAACGAGGTAGCACCTAATGCTAATGAGTGCCATGAAGGCTAATAACTCGATGAAGTACTGTCGTGTTATAATGATTATGAATAAAACGTATTTACCACGATATATATATCGTTGGTGGTGTTGTAACTAGCAGGAACACACGGTGCTTAGGGGAGCTATGTTGTTCCCACAATGCGTTATAAGAATAAGGTTATGAGCTCACATGATATAGATCACGTGATATGATATGATACGATAAGGATCATGTGATTTTGATTAGATATGAAATGATGTCAAATAATGTTTTTCTGAAAAATCTAAGAATTATGTTACATGTCTTTTGAAAAAGGTTAAATGTATAAGTCAATTTTTGGTCATGTCATGTGTCAAGTACATGTTCAAGCATGCATTTTATGGTTTATCACTTGTATGCTTATGCTAATCATTGTATGTTATATGTTTACTTGCTGAGATTTCTCAAAATCTCATTGTGGTGGTTTTCACTACTATTTCCCACCCGGAATGATCGAAGTTGTGATAGATTTAGAAGATCACCCCATGGTGAAATGCAAGAGGACTACGGTACCCCGACCAGCGAGGAGGTATCGAAGAACAATGAGAGCTCTTCGGAGCCCTCCTTGTTGGATAGGATACTGAACGTTGACCAACTAATTTTCGAGGCACTACAACTCATTGACGAGCTGAATAGATTAAGGAATCGTGGCAATGATCGATTTTTGGAGAAAAGTAAGAAACCCGACTAGTTGTGAAAAGAAAGAGGGACCGTTTTCCTATGCCAGAAATATTTACTAATGAATTAAGCTCTTTTGTGAACGGTCCCTTTGTTTTGGGGAAAAATGTTTTGTTGGTTACCTATGTTTTGGGAGACAATGAACATATTTTTCATTGGGTATTTTTGATATGAATGTTATGTTAAAGGCAATGTTTGGGTTATGCTTAGTCTTACGGTACCATGTGCTAAGACTATTGCTTTAGGCGTTGTCTAGTTTCATGCGAACTTTACATTTTTCGCTACATTAATTATTGCATATTGCTAGTATATATAGAAGCATTGCATCTTATTTATCATGTACGAGGGGTAAGTAGCCATGTGTTGGATGTTCCTGCATTTCAGTCACCGTTCAATCTCAAGAAGGGGCTGGGGCCGCCACATGAGGACTATGAATTTTGGTTAAGATTGGAGAGCATTTGCATTAGTAGCAATATTTGGAAGTTTTTTAGTATTTTTGTAATTTCCCTTTTATCTAGATTTTTTTTTCCCCTTAAGCTAGTATAGATTCTAATTTAGTACAATTTTTATCACAACCACTACCTCACTTCAACTTCAACAATCTGTAAGTTGGACTCTAATTTACACTTTGATCATTACTTGTGATTTATTGATAAATTTCGCATTCATTTTATAACTTTCATTTTGAGCATGAAATGTCATATCTTATGTTCCATTGTCATTTTGTATACAACTATCATTTTTTAAATGTGCAATGTACATGCATATCATGAAAATCATTTCTTAAAAGTATTGCATGAAAAATTATTTTATCACAACCCCTAAGGCTAGGATGTGGAAGTATCCTGATAGAACTCCTATATCCACTCTGGAGTGATTAAATATGGAGTGGTAGTCCATGGGTTGACAAAGAACAGTCAACAGGCTTCGAATGGATTCGTTTTAAAGAACGCCTAAGTGGAGTCATATGTTACAACACTTAATGCTCGTGGGTGTACATGTTATGATTTTTATGATATTATGTTATGTTATGTTATCAATGCATTGAGAACGATAGTTTTAACATGAGTTGTACTACGGTCACCAGCTCCCCACCTCTCGACTCGTCAAACCTTTTTGACTCCTCGGTGAGTCGCTCATGATTTTGCTAGGAGGGAGATCCTTGGCTGGAGAGTGACGAGATTAGGCAGTGAAGATTTCATGAGGAGCATGTTAATGCTTTTTATGATACTAATGACGATGAGTATTACTATCATTCTCAGGACAAGGTTTCTGATAAGGATCCTGACAGACCCCCATCGAGCCCCGAGTCATAGTACAGTTGGTGAGTCATGCTTGACTTTGTGTTTGATTTATGTCTTGTTTGCCAAGACCCCGATTTCAAAGATGAAATCTTGTTTTAAGGGAGGGGAGGATGTAACACCCCACCGGTTTACCCTTACACATTAATTCTCATATAAACACTAGAATTTAGAAGATTAGCACATTAGAGTAGTCCATGACCCTAAGAGCTTTAGAAAGAATTAAATTAAGTTTAGAATCTTGGTTAAGAGCATTGATTGATCACCACACAATTAGTGATCTTGAAACCATGTTTTAAGCTTGATTTTTATTCTTATCATTTCTCATCCTTTTGTTCTAAAATTTCCTTGTTTGGTTATCCATTTCTATTACTTATAGATCATATTAGAACTTTAGATAAACTTTTACACATGTCATTTAGGGTAATGACATGTCAAACCCAAAAATCATACCAAGCAGCACCCATGTGTACTTTTGTGTGCAATGGACTAATGTGCCCCTAGCGCAAAATTTTTTTATACAATTTTTATCAAGAACATTTATGTCATTGGCCCCTCATTTATTCATGAAATTTTCTACCAAGCTTGATTTTTGAAAACCCTAGCAAAATCTCAAATTTTGTCCAATCCAAAAATGCCCTTGAATTTTTAGCAACCACCCATGAAAATTTCAATTTATTTGATTTTATTTGATCATCACTTCACCACCCAATCCCCACCATCTATCACCTAAAGAGGATACTTAAGTATGCTGAAACTAGCCACAAATGCCAAGAGGATAGTCCAAATGATTAAGAAAAAAGGTTTGCTTTGTGAATTACCCCATACCCGGCGGCACCATTAACCCTTAAGCATTGCATTACCACATGGCAAAGCCCCTCTCCCCAAAGCCATCTCAGCTTACTCTAAGGTGCAATGATCACCAAGTTAGCCAATCACCCAAGGAGGATCTAGGCTAAGCGGCATCATCACCACTGCCCAAACCCCCCAATGGGAGGCCACCTTGCCAACGCCACACACACCCTTTGGAGCCTATATAAACTCCACCCCACCCCCCATCTCTTCCTCACTTCACTTCCTCAAGCTCCCTTAAGTGTTCTTGAGAGTTCTCATCCTCTAATTCTTTGAAGTTCTTAGGTGTTCTAAGTGAGTTCTTGAGTTGTGAGCTTTGAGTGGGAAGCATGAATTTGTCATGCATGCATTCATGAGAATCAATAGTCAAAATTTCGTATAGGCATCAACTAAAGAGCATTCCACGAATTGAGAATGAATAGGCTAAGATCGCTTTGATTTTTTTAGGCATAGACGATCTTAGAATGTGCAAGATATGAGGACTATGAATTTTGGTTAAGATTGGAGAGCATTTGCATTAGTAGCAATATTTGGAAGTTTATGGGTATTTTTGTTATTTCCATTTTATCTAGAAAAATTTATTTTATTTTTTCCTTTAGCTAGTATAGATTCTAACTTAGTAAGTTGGCCTCTAACTTACAATTTGATGATTATTTATGATTTATTGATAAATACCGCATTCATTTTATAACTGTCATTTTGAGCATGAAATGTCATATCTTATGTTCCATTTTTGTCATTTTACATACAATTATTATTTTTTAAATGTGCCACATACATGCATATCATGAAAATCTTTTTTAAAAGTATTGCATGAAAAATTATTTTATCATGACCCCAAAGGCTAGGATGGGAAGTATCCTAGTATAACTCTTTTATCTACTTTGGAATGATTAAATATGGAGTGATAACCCCTAAATTGACGAAGAGCAGTCAACAGGTTTCGAATGGGTTATATTTAAATAAAGCTAGAGCAAAGTCATATGTTATGACACCTAATGTTGGTGGGTGTAGATGTTATGATTTTTACGATGTTAGGTTACCAATGCATTGAGAACGGGTCTGCAGACAATGTAGTTTCAACGTGAGTTGTACTGCGGTCACTGGTAGGTACTCATAGTGCATATGGGAAACTGTGATGATACTATACGTTATGCTAATTCTATGATTTTATGTGATTCATGATGAAAAACTAAGTTTTTAACGATGGAAGTGAAATTATATTTTCTATAAGAAAATGTGCATCAAAAATCTATTTTCTTGAGAAATCTAAATGGGAGACAAATACAGTTTTTCTGCTGCGACGCCCCCAACCTTCACTTGGGATGGAACGGAAACAGAACATCGGGACATGTAACATAAGGTTACAAACTCTCATACATGACAGTTAACATGCAATGCATCCTATAAGTGTAACTAACAGAATGCAATATTCTAAGCAAATTAAAGGTGAAAATAAAACTTATGCCAGAATAACTAAAAACATCTCAATTCATTAATAACCATCATAAGTTTAAACCAAATAGTACCATAATCTTAATACAGCTAATCGTCATAAAAAGTCTCCAAAGCTAGATTAACTGCTTCATGCGTTCTGGAGCATGAATGACTAGTGCTATGAACATTAGGATAAGGTCCAGTCTTTTTTCGAGATTTGACTCTTCCTCAATCAATTGGATCCACCCTTCCATCCAATCCATCCTCCTTGAGTCTTGACACAACTTTTATCATTCAAAGTAGAATGATAGTTGGTCCATAAGAGGTGAGATTTAATTGAAATATCAGTAAGTTAAACAACCAACATGCACAAAAATAATTTATCCATGATGAATGATAAATATGAAATGCATATAATGCAGAAAATCAGTGTCACCCATCCAGATTCCTCAACATTTTCATAAAAACTGAGACACATTTTCGTAGAGAATAATTTTCACTTTATTGGCAAAAATAGTCAGAACGTTTCATCATTATTAGCAATTTATAATTAATCATAACATCATAACGTGTGGTATTATCACAATTCCTCATATACACTGTGAATACCTGCTGGTGACCGTAGTACAACTCACGTTGAAACTACGTTGTCTGCAGACTCATTCTCAATGCATTGGTAACATAACATCATAACATGTACACCCACCAGCCTTAGGTGTCATAACATTTGACTTCACTCCAGTGTTCTTTAAAAAGAACCCATTTGAAGCTCGTTGACTGTTCTTTGTCAACTCAGGGGTTACTACTCCATTCTACTCCAGAGTGAACATAAGAGTTTCATTAGGATAATTCTCCATGTCTTTGGGATCGTGATAAAATTTATTTTCATGCTGTGTTGAAAAATGTATTTCATGACATATGCAAATGTAGCAAGCTTTCATGTTAAAATGATATTTATAGATGCAATATGCTAAATGGTGAAAATATCACATGTCATGTAAGTATGCACTCAATGTATCGTATAACATGATATTTCATGCTCAAAATGATAATTATAACATGAATGTAGCATTTATCAATAAATCATAAATAACTTATCAATGTGTAAGTTAAAGACTAACTTACAAACATCCTAAGTTTGAAAAGTTATAATGGCTGAAATCAAATTCATAGTAAGTTAGGATTTATACCACTATGGAAGATGTTCATAATCAAAGGCTTAAAAAAATGAGTATTTATAAAAATACTCTTAAAAATTGTCACTAAGGTCCTAAAATTTTTTACTATTTGCAAACAAATCTAAAATTTAACCAAACTTCATGGACCTCATATTTTTTAAGTTCTAAAGTCATCTATACCCTTAGAATTGTAAAATTCAAAGTGAAACTAGTTCAAACATTCCCAACCAGTAGCATGCACTCTAGTTGAAGTCTTAGTGTGATTTCAACTATCGCTCCCTATGAATGCATGCTTGTACAAATTTTCATTAGTCACAAAAAATCACTACAGGAAGGTAGGAACCCTCCATCATTGGAAGGACGACAAACAATAACGAAAGCTATCCGCCAAATGACGAAAGTGTTACGACACCAGATGGAGCAAGGGAAGAATGCTAGGCAAAAGCCGCTTAGAGGAAAAAACCGAAGGTGTCCGTTTGAGAGATTTCTAGTATATAGATACCTGAATTTCGTGGGTATAGAAGGAGCCCTAAAAGCTAACAAGGGGCTTTATCAACTTAGAAAGGACTTTTGACATCAGTGGGTGAATGGAGGAGCAAAAGGTCCAATATGCCAGATACTTGCTTTAAGGTGAAGCCGGTATATGGTGGGACACAAAACGACAATTGTTGGCATGTGAGTTGGGAGACATAGCTACTCTCACTTGGGAGTGGTTTAAGAAGAAATTTGATAGTCCTTTCTTTCCAAAAATGGCAAAGCAGCAGAAGACATTGGAATTTACAAATCTGACACAAGGTAATCTAACGGTGGAATAGTATGAGGCTCGGTTTATGGAGCTACGGAGATTCGCCCCTCATTTAATTAATGCGGAGAAGATGCATGCCAGGAAGTTTCAAGATGAGTTACAACCATGAATTCGGAATCAAGTTGCATGCCTGCAAATTGAGAATTTCCAAAAATTAGTCAATGTTGCTTCTATAGCGGGGGCGGAGCAACGGAGTTTGATCTCCCAAGTCCACACGGATCGAAAAAGGGGAATTCCTTACTCTCCTAGGAGGAATATGGAAAAGAGAAAGGTATTTGCCACCATGGGTAAAGGAAAAGGTATAATGGTCGAGAACACGGTACTCGGCACACCACCATGCCAAAGATGCGGGTGAAGGCATAGCGGTGAAAGCCAGTTAATCACCAGAGCATGCTTTAAATATGGTCAGACCAGTCACTTGATTTGAGATTACCCATGTAACATGCCTGGAGGAGCAACAACACCAGGTGGCAGAGTACAAACCCCCATGAAGGCTAAGAAGGTTTATGCCATCACACCTGGAAAGGTAGATTTAGTGGATGATGAGGCAACTGATGCCAGAGTAATCATTGGTAATATTTTCAACCCTACCCAAACTAGTACTAGTGTTTGTTTGAGAATCCCTAAATAGCCCTAGTTACCCAATTAGGTAAGGTTAAGTTGATTCAACACACGGCTTGAGCTTTGTTTGATACCGGAGTGTCACAATCGTTTGTGTCTTTTGGATGTGTGCAAAGATGTGAGTTGAATGCACGCGAGTAGTTAAGGATTCCATGAGCGAAGATAGTTGGGTGCACGCGAGTAGTTAAGGATTGCCCATTGGAAGTTGCAGGTTTAATTATGATTGCTAACCTAATCATTTTCCATCTAATGGAATTCGACTTAATCCAAGGGATGGATTGGTTATCAAGGCATTATGCCAAGATAGACTGTCGAAGGAAGGAGGTGGTACTCAATTTGCCCACCAAAGATAGAATCTATTACATGGGAGAAGCAATTAAGTTAGTTCCATCGATAGTAACAACTGGACAAGTTAAGAAGAGTGTGATGAGAGGAGTTGCCGCTTATCTTGTAGTTATGACTAGTATGATGGAAGAGCCTAAAGGAGTCCAGGGAATCCCGGTGATAGAGGATTTACCTTAAGTTTTTGTTGAAAATTTACCTGGATTACCCCTGAATCCAGAAACGAAGTTCATAATCGAACTAGAGCCAACAACAGCCCCAGTGCACAAGGCACCGTACCGAATGGCTCCGGCAGAATTGAAGGAATTAAAGGTTCAAATTGAGGAACTCCTGGAGAAGGGTTTTATTCACCCTAACTCATCTCTATGGGGAGCACTACTACTATTCGTGAAAAAGAAGGATGAGACTCTAAGAATGTGCAT
This sequence comes from Pterocarya stenoptera, assembly GCA_003123785.1. Taxonomy (NCBI): domain Eukaryota; kingdom Viridiplantae; phylum Streptophyta; class Magnoliopsida; order Fagales; family Juglandaceae; genus Pterocarya; species Pterocarya stenoptera. Next base: position 256,680 of record QEOT01005072.1, on the reverse strand, counting down.
CAATTATCGGAAATTGAACAAAGTAACTGTCAAGAATAAGTATCCCTTGCCACAAATTGATGATCTATTCGACCAATTACAAGGAGATTCGGTATTTTCTAAGATAGATTTGAGATAAGGATATCACTAGCTCAAGATCAAGGATCATGATATACCTAAGACAACTTTCTAGACTTGTTATGGACATTATGCATTCTTAGTAATGCCTTTCAGATTGACTAATGCCCCAGAGGCGTTTATGGATTTAAAGAATTGGATCTTTAGACAGTACTTGGACAGTTTTGTGGTAGTATTCATAGATGATATATTGATATATTCCCGAAATGACGAAAGAACATAGTGAGCATTTGAGGTTAGTATTGGAAACTTTGCAAGAACACCAGCTTTATGCCAAACTTAGTAAGTGTGAGTTCTTGCTATGATAGTTGAAGTTTTCAGGACATATCATTTTGAGTACAGGAGTATTTGTAGACCCTGCCAAGATAGAAGCTGTAACGGAATGGCAAACACTGACCAATGCTCACGAAATACGTAGTTTCCTTGGTTTAGCAAGTTACTACCAAAGGTTTGTGGAAGGATTTTTCTAAACACTTTGGTCCATTAATAGCATTGATGAAGAAGAATGCCAAGTATATTTGGAGCGAGGAGTGTGAGCAGAGTTCCAAGAGCTGAAGAAGAGATTAACCACAGAACCAACACTGGCTTTACCTAAACCTCATAAGTCTTATGTGATTTATAGTGATGCCTCTCAGATGGGATTAGGATATGTACTGATGCAGGAAGGACGAGTTTTCGGTTATGCTTTGTGATAACTTAAAGATCACAAGCATAATCATCCTACCCACGACTTAGAATTAACTGTAGTAGTCTTCACATTGAAGATTTGGAGACATTATTTGTATGGAGAAAAATGCGAAGTGTTTACGGATCATAAGAGCCTCAAGTATTTATTTAGTCAGAAGAATTTGAACATGAGGTAAAAAAAGATGGGCGTAATGATTAGCGATTATCAGTGCAAGATAAAGTATCATCTCGGGAAGGCTAGTGTGGTAGCAGATGCCCTTAGCCACAAGGCTCAAACCTCTTTGCCATCTCTATTGGCAGGAATGAGGAACTTGTTGATCGGGAACCCTCCAAGAGATGCCATATTAGAAGCTGTACAAGAGATCATACCATTAACTGAGGAAGACATCCTAGAAGAGTAGCAAAAGGATCATATACTTAAGACACTTCGACAAAGGATTGCAAAGTCCTAAGGACCGCAGCATTTTACTATCAGAAGAAATGGAATGCTGTGTTATAAAGAGAGGAAGGTAATTCCTGCAATCCTGAAATTGAAAGAAAAGATTTTGAGGGAAGCTCATTTTACCCTTTATACGGCTCATCCTAGTAAGACTAAGATGTATCAGGATCTGAAAGGTCAATTTTGGTGGAAAGGAATCAAGAATGACGTAGTAGAATTCGTAGCAAAATGCTTCGTTTATCGATTGCTGAAGGTTGAACATCAAAGGCCAGCAGGAGAATTGCAACCGTTTCTGATCCCAAAATGGAAATGGGAAGATGTGTCCATGAACTTTGTGATAGGTTTGCCAAGGACGTCATCATGAAAGGACTCGATTTGGGTTGTGGTCGACAGGTTGATGAAAAGCGTACATTTTCTACCCATAGCTAATACAAACTTTATGGATAAGCTTTCTCGAATTTATGTTAAAGAGATAGTTCGATTACATTGAGTGTCCAAGTCCATAATGTCAAAAAGAGATACGTGATTCACTTCACATTTCTGGTAGAGTTTGCAAAAGTTTCTAGGTACTAATTTGAGGTTTAGTAGCACATATCATCCATAGACAGACGGATAGACTGAATGTATCCAAACATTGGAGGATATGCTGCGAGCATGTGTGTTGGACTAAGTGGCGATTGGGAAAGTCACTTGTCTTTGATAGAATTTGCTTACAACAACAATTTTTAGGCCACGATACAAATGATGCCTTATGAGGCACAGTACAGAAGAAAGTGTAGGTCCCCATTGTATTGGGACAAAGTCAGAGAAAAGAAGATATTAGGGCCCGAATAATTGCAAGAAGTTCATAAGCAAGTAGCATTAATCAGAGAAAGGATGCAAGCGGCCCAAAATCAACAAATAGTTATGCCAATAATCAATGAAGAAATCTAGACTTTTTAGTAGGAGATTGGGTGTATATTACAATTTCACCTATTAAGGGAATTGTACAGTTTCGCAAGAGAGAAAAATTGAGTCCCCAGTATGTAGGACCATACAAAGTTGTAGAAAGAATTGGTTTTGTGGCATATCGACGGATTTACCAACTGAAATGCAAGGAGTACATGATGTGTTTCATGTATCGTCTTTAAAGAAGAGCTTTAGGGAAAGACATTCAATAGTGATGGAGCCCAATAGTATCCAGCTTCAGCCTAAACTATCATATGAGGAATGGCCAATACATATTGTAGATAGTAAAAAGCAAAAATTGAGAAATCGGAAGATATCCTTAATAAAAGTGTTTTGGAATAATCCAGATTTTCAAGAAGCAACCTGAAAAAGAGAAGATTTAGTGAGGACTAAATACCCTCATTTGTTTGTATCTTAAATTTATAACTTTGATAAGAATTTGTGTCTGACTGATTGTATTTTGGCATGTTTGGATATAAGTTCTTGTTTGTTTTTATGATCTCTTCATTGTTAGTAACATTGTATGGGTCCACCATACCTTTGAAACAAGGCATGGCACGACCTAGAAAAACCACACGTATGTCTGTATCGTCAGTAGCTCAAATTACAAAAGGACGAGAACGTAGTCGCAGAAATCGGCGTGAGAGAAAAGACTGAATGATAGTTGCTCACTAGCAACAGATGGAGAAATTTGAGCATCATCGCACTCATGTGATGGATGAGGATTTTCGAGGAAATATTTTCCTACGACGAGCATTACCGTATGTAGATCGGCAACCCCCACCCAACCCGTTGGTATGAAAGGATGCTGAAAGAATACGCTTACTCAGACTCAACCAAGAAGCAGAAACCAGCCGCACCATAGAAGCTTGTGCGAGTAGATATATGCCTTTTGAGACCTCGAATGCCTCTATGGACTGTATTCGTTTTCATGAGGAGGGTCAACCCATAGAAGACACTAAGCTCAAAATAGAGCATAAGCGGAACGAGATGCAGGTCAATAGGCAAGTCTTGGTTACAAAAGAAGAGAATGAAGTACCATTCCCATCATTATCTGAGGATTCCATGACAACTAGTAATAGAGGTAATAATCGAGTAAGTTCTTGTTGCAAGTTGTTCTCAGTGGATAGTTACCATGCCGATTTCTAGGACGAAATCTTTTCTTAAGGGGGGAGGATGTGACAACCCGGACTTAGCAAAGTCTTCGTCTATATTTCGTGGTCAATTTATGTTTAACTTTAGGTCATGCAAGAGGTATAGAGTACTTAGAGAGCTTGGACCCTATTTGTTTCTAATGCACTAGGCATCTGAGCCCATGAGATAGGCCCAACTAGGCCTTAGAAATTTGGCCAGCCCATTGGACTAAAGCCAAAAACCCTAAGGGAACAAGGGGCACGCTCAACACATCATACCTTTAGGCCACTTGTCACACATGGAAGGCCCAACGAATCTAGATATGATTGTGGGAAGAAGGGGTGAGAGACTTAGGGTTTTGGTAATCCAAAAGCCTTAGCAAGCCTACCATTATGCAAAGGCCACTTGTCTTGACACTTGTCACACATGTAGAAAGTTTCTAGAATGAGGAAATCATGGAGATGCCTAAGGAAGACCATGGATCACTCGGCCAACATGCCCACTCACCAACCACCCACGTTTTCATGCCACTTGTCAAAACCATGTGAGTTCCAAGGAGATTGCATGGGGAAGTGGCGCATGGGGGAGCCCAAGGGTCTAAGACACATCTCACTAAGAGGATTATGGTTTAGTTTCAAGAAGGGTTTCATGCCTACCCAAGGGTTTCAACTATGTTTTGCCAAGTTTCACTCATGCATGGGATTTTCTAGAAGATGGAAATGATTAAAGGATGAATTGGATGGAGCAAAACCCTAGTCCCTAGCTTTCAGCCACCACACCACTCTCCCTCACACACGCCACTTGTCATTCACTTGGGAATCCTAGAAGAAGATTCTTGGATAAGAGGAATAGATTGCTTAGGAAACATGCACCCCATGCCACCCAAGCCTAGAGGAAAGGAAAAGTTGCCTAAGGAACATCAAACATGCCACCCAAGTCTAGAGGAGAGGAAAGGTTGTCTAGGGAGCCAACACACACACCACCCTAAGAAGCTAGGGAAGAGGAAGAGACCTTGTGGAAAAATGAGAAGGTTCAGCCAACACACACACATCACTTGCCAAGTGTCAATCATACACACACTCATCCTCCAAAGGATGATTGAGATATTTGTGTATTGACCATTTTAGCCATCAGATTCATTGAACCTAGACTCATAAAGAGGGGTACTCTTGAAAATTAGGGTTTCGTATGAAGGGTCTCACATGCCTCATGTCAATGGGACTCTTGATTTTCCCGAAGCAACACAATAATGAGGAAGATGAAGGGGTTTCGACCATTGAGCCACATGGCACCCATGCATAAGTCTCTTGCATTTCCAAGGTTCAAATGTGAGAGAGAGAAAGATGTCTATAAATGGGGAGGGGCCGACGGGTGAAGAGTCTTTTTGGGCAAATGTTGAGTTCTCACTTTTGCTTCTCTTCTCCTCTCACACGTCTAAGCCTTTTCTCACCATTTTTCACCAACCAAACACCATGTACGTATCCGCCACCTTCAGCCAACCAATCTCACGAGTGAAGAAGGAAGTTGCGAATCCACCCAAGGGGAAGGAACACGCATGGTAAGAACCATTTGCCCCTTTTTTACCAAACATACGCAGGGCCACATAGAGTGAAAAGGATGATGAAAGGGCTTGGATCCATGTATTCTTTTGTACATGCACATTTGGAAAAAAGCTAGGGTTTCTCCTTAAGGAAAAGACCAAACCACCACTAGCATTGTACAGGTGAGCATGAGACTTTGGAAGGGAAGAAAGGCACGGCCACCCTCTTGAGTATGAACTAGGGTCCTTTTTCTCTATAGAGTTCGGCCTTATGAGTGAAGTCTGAATGCACGAGGAACCCTTCTAGCCATGAAATGGAATTCATAAGCCATGAGGGAGTAAAACCCTAGGCACGACACACTCACACATGCACCCACTTGGATTAGGGTTTTGCGTGTATCTTTGTCTTATATTGTTTAATATATTTTCAGCTTGCTATTTGTTGACTCTTTAGATTTTCTGTAAGTAGACTCTCAACCTACTTTTGAAAATGTTTGTATATGCTGCGTGAACATTGCATTCTTATTTGCTATCATATGCTCTCATTGATTGATGATAACCTCTTGCTATGTAATTGGATTTACATGATGATCTTGTTATTGCTTACTTGTTTATGATATTTTCGGATATGCTTGAAGATAGTGGTTCAAGTTGGTGGTTATAACATGTTTGATAAGTCTCAATGATTCAGCCATGTCTATATATGTAAATACTCAGGTTTAAACATTGTTCTTCCATTTTGATATGTGTTGAGTGCCTTGCCTATGTTGTAAACTGAATATTCGAATGTTCTAATATTTTCAAGCCGTAACCTGAGAGGTTCAATGTTCGATTACTTGACTACATGACTCATGGCACTCACATGTTCATATGGTTCATGAAAAGAAAAGTGTTATAAGTCTCATGTCACATGCATTTGAGTTGTATATTGTTTTCAAAGAAAAGAGTTTCTACATGTTTTATAACGAACCCATATGCTGAGACGTGGGAATGTTCTGGTGGAACTCATTTGTCCACTCTGAAGTGCTTAAATTGGAGTGGTAGCCCTATGTCGACAAAGTATCATTGGCGGACCTTAAATGGATCCTTGTCGAAAGGATACCGGAGCGGGGTAGCATCTAAAGCTAATGGGTGACTCACATGTGTTATATGCGGTAAAGGCGAAATTTGTGAACTGTTACATAGTTAAGGATTATGATGTAGTCACCATGGTCAAGTGGGCCGTTGGATAATGCGGTAACATGTGGGGAACCAACGGTGTATAGGAGAGCTGTGAGGTATCCAACTACGTGTTAAAAGAATTGAACATGGCCATGAGTTAAAGATATGTTACATGTATATTGTTCAATGTTCAAAGATGAAAAAGATGTTTTATTTAAAAGTTAAGTTGCATAAACCAAGTTTTTGTGTCAAGTACATGTCCATGCATTCATTTCATGATTTGCTTTTATATGCCTATGTTATATGTTGTATGTTGTATGTTGTATGTTGTTTATTTACTTACTGAGATTGTTCAAAATCTTACTCTGGTAGTTTCCACTATCATTCCCAATCCGAAATAGTAGAAGTTGTAGCAGGTACGCAAGACCTTAAAGAGCAATGAATGAGATTAATGAACTGATAGAGGACGAGTTTAAGGTAGAGGCTCTTTATAATTTTGCTGCCACCATTTTGGATCTCACGGCACACATCTTAAGGATATTATAGAAGCCCTTAATAAGGATGATTGCGAGACCAGGTCACCCGAGCCCAAAGAGGCCGCTAAGTTAAAGGAGCACGTGGATTTGGTGACGGAATATCTTAAACAAGCAAGAGATTATTCTGTTGAGGCAAAGGAAGTTGCTTCTAGCTTAGGACTTCTTGAGCCTGAACCTCTACAAACAAGGGGAATTTTCTTGAGTGTAACTAGCGAAGGGGTCTTAGTGCTACAAAAGTTTCTTGTTTCTTAAATTGAGGTTTACTTTTGGAGATCCGTGTTGTTTTTGGGAGATTTCACAACATTTTCTATTTTGAAGTAATTTGAACAAATAAAATCTTTTGGGATAATTAGTCTTATGGTACCATGATATTTCACAAATTTCTCTAAATTTTACATTGATTTACATGAATTTCTGCTGCAATTTATTGGATACTGCAAGAATATAATAGGTGCATTACATCTTAATTATCATGTACGAGAGTATGTAGTCTTGTGTTACATGTCCCAACACTTCAATCACCATCCAATCCCAAGCGTGGGATGGGGGCGTCACAGAATACCGCCAAATTGTTGGTTGTATAGGTTATTGCAAACCCATGTCTAATTTTTTGTACATTTTATTTTTAGTGCATATAAATTCTTTTTATGAACATAAGCTCTTTTGCTAAACTAATTTTACTTATTTGTGTGATAAACTACTAAAAGCAAAGGGCAAAACCAGCCACCACGTGAGCGAGCCTCAAATCTTTACACTTTTTTTTGTTCCAGCAAGTTTACTAACAAGCTATCAAACATCTATCTTTGGTAAAATTTCAGATTGACACTACTTTGTTCCCTTCAATTCGTAGCAATTTCATATCATCTATACACTTTAATCCATGTTTATGACCCACTTTTAATGTAGAAAACTCAATAGACCCTTTTGGACAACAAGCCTCTTTTGGTAAGCTCTTTTCTCTTGGCTTAAATTGAGTTGAAAATTTGGATGTTGAAATTAAATAAATGTGTGACCAATTTATGGAGTTTGAATGGGGCAGTAAGCATGTTATTAAACACGTTTATGAATTTATTTATAATGCTTGAAACACGTAGTTGAAATAGCTTGACTTAGGCATGTTTGGGTAATACCAATCGTTCCCAAAATTTCTTATAACTTCATTTTCAAATATGATTTAAATATAAAATATTTCACTATTCTAAATTTTAAACTTTTTATCTAATCATTACTCAAACACAAAAATCAATACAAATTTTATAAATTTCAAAACAAAATTATATTCAAAGAACGTTTACCTTTATCTATTCACTTTCACAAACTCCAATGCAATATTTATTTTAAAAAATATTTTTATTTAACTTTTTCTCTCACATTTCTCAAAACTCAATAAAACATCATTACTCAAACAATTTCACTAGTATTTACAAAATTTTAAAATACTTTAAGTAAGAATCCAAACATTTAGGGTTAAGTATGGAAGTGTGGCATGAAATTGAAAAAAATAAATGATAAGAAGGATGTGAAGGTGTATTGGCTTAGTTCTTGGTGGGATCGTTTGATATAGAAGGAAGTTGAAGGGATGAATATTTTGCCTTGTAGTTTAAGTTTTGACTAAGTGAAGGAAAAGCGGAGGATTACTGCACTTTCCTTTTAAGAATTGAAGTAAAGAACTAGTTATATTGTATTTAGGAAAACTTAGTATGAAGTAGGTATTGATGTATTGATTCTATTTCATTGAATAGGAACCAAGGGTTAAGCATTGAGGTGAGTACCTATGACCATACTTCTTGTACCATGTTTCTTATTAACATGCTCTCTTCTTCTACAAATACTTCTTCATGGTAAAATAGTAAATTTATATAATTTATAATCCTTTCTTGATAGCCCATGTTGAGCATCCTGTTAATTATAAATGAGTATGAGCCTGATGTAAAGCATTCACATTTAAGGTTGAGATCATACATTTTATCATATACATGTTTTTCTTTAAATTAGTGAGTTTCCTAATGTAAAGTTATAGCATAATTTCATACAAAAAAAAAATGCACATTTCATTGGAATAAGAACGAACATGAAAATGTTATGATAGAAAAAGGAAATGAAAGTTTTATTTATTAAAATACGTAATAGCCATCGATTGAAGCATGATGATGGTACCAAATTGACAGTAGCCTATAATGCTGGATCGGTTTAATTGGTAGTGCACCCAGTGGCACGATCCTAACTGAGGATTCCCAACCCACGGCCATAGTGGTCCAAAAGATTGCCAACTCTAACACACGGGTGTAATTGTTTGTACCGACCAATGAAAAGTGAAAATTGATTTAGTGAGGCTTAATTGAAATGTTTTAGACTTGTATGACTTTCTCAAAGAAATGGAAAAACTAATGTATGATGCTTTAACTGTATGGTGTAACTGCTAGTTGAGTATTAGACTATTTTTGTGTTTAATGTTTTAAGGGTAATATTATTTAGAATCATAGAATGTGCAGTCTCTTGTACCCCTTAAAAAAAGTGGGGGTCACTATTAAAGAATAATATTTTTATGTCGATCTTAGATTCATCCACCTTTTTAAAAGGGAGTACGCGGGAGACTACACACTCTAAGACTACAAATATCATTTCCTATATTTGAAGTGTCTAGATAATGATAAAGATGAAGCTAAGAGCAGGACACACCACTCTGGAAGGTGCGATGAATGTTTAGTGGCGTTGGGTTGGGTCTTGTTCATGATGGAGTTTTAGTTTGTCTTGTATTTTGTGGAAATGTTTGATAAACACAATGGACTTTTGTTTATGTATTTTGAGAAAACATTTTTGTAAACGGGATGAATCTTCCTATTATGTAATAGTTATGGTTTTAACGTGTAACTAATAGGAAAGTTTTTATATTTTGACAAAGATCTTATTTTGAGCTTTGAGAATTATGAAAAATGAGAAAGTTCAATTTATTAAATGTTAGATTTTACATCATTTATGTATAAAGAGAAAGTGCAACAAAATGTAGCTGCTCATTCCATGATCCCTAAGGAGGAGTTGTTACAAATCTGTCCTGATGAACAGTCTAAGATTAGGTAGAGGGAAAGAGAGACCATATATAGGTTGTGGACATGATCTTATCTTGAATTTGGCGTGATCCTAGCTATACCAGCAAATATCTGTGATTCCCATTTTGTCTTGTTAATTTATTGCCATTGTTTTCCTGAAGCCTACGGAGTGTATAGACTAGCTTTGTTTGGTTTAATACCGAGAGTTTTAATATTCACACATATGATCTAAATAAATAGGACTGTTTATTCAGACTAGGTTTTTTTCTGACCCAGTCTGGATCCATCTGGGTTCCAGTTATGGGTTTCAATCCGGAACCAATCCAGTCTAGTACCTGCATAGAAAAATCTAAGTACACTTGGTCTGGGTAGTTCAATTTTTTTTTTTCGATTTGAATGTTTTGGTGTTTCTTTTTCTTTTTCTTTTTTTTTTTATTCCTTTCTAGCAACTATACATGCATGAATGATACCGTCTTACGTCTGATCAAACCTTGTATTATTCGCTAAAAAAAATTATAATTCATGTAATTTTGTACGTGCCAAAAGGATTAATGTTTTCACAATGCCCACAATGCCATTGTGATCAAGGTTTCCCATATTCCCAAAAAAGCTTCGGCATAAAGATTTGAGTGTGTAATCATATTACCCAACCTGCAAGTCTCTTGCAATGGAAAGGGATTCAAAACGTCACAATTATATATACTGATCATTTTTCAGTTGCTTTGGATCTTGTCTTTATATAAGAAATATCTGAATTGTGGGATCTGGGTTTTGGTAATTTCAACAAGGGTTTAGTATACCGTAATATTATTATTAATAAGGTCAAATATTTGGTGTTGGGAGGTACCCCATTTTCTTTAATTGCATCAGCATGTTGTCTGATGGCCCATTGCCTATTTTCTTACTAATTTTCTTTTTAAGCATTACATGCATTGTAATGAAACGAAAAGACATGGGTAGAACCTGTACTTGATCTTAGGGATAATGGGTTATGAAAGTAATTACATAATTAAGCTGGGTTAGAATTATTTACTAATTGGAATTCTTGAAAATTAAAGATCAATTATAATGCTAATAGATGATGATCATTTGATTGAAGATGCATATAAACAATGTAATATGTGGTTTTCATATTTACAATGTAATATTATTTTATAAACAATTTTATTTTAAAAAATTAAATAAATGAAGTTTGAATGCTGCATTAACATTTTTTTCATGAAAATATATTCATACTTTGATTTAAAATAAAAATAAAAATTAGGTGCACCGGAACCGAATTCTGGATTTTTAAAAATCAATTTCATTCCGGATTCTAGACCGGGTTCCAAAACATACTATAAATAAATATACATATATTTATATTTTTCTAGTAGCTAACATTATATCCATTCTTAATCGACCTCAGCCTGTCAGCATCGTTTATAACCATTATCGCTCTAAAACGTTTCAATGATCATTATCACCATGCAATAGATCAACGAGCTCCCACAGACTAGTACAGTTATAATTAGCACGGCAAATTGTTTTCGTTTAAAAAACAAGCAAGAGAAATTCGAAACTTCAATGTGAAGCTTTGAACTTCTGTGCATCCACCAAATATTAACTAAGGATTTCAATTTGAACAACATAGTTTATCCTTACATAACCAAAAAAACAAAACATATTTTGTGCTTTGTACATTGAACCGTGAAAAGAAGTAATTAATTACGTACTACATATATATATATATAAATATATATATATATATATAAATATATATCCTTGTCTATAATTTCCCTTGTCTCTGAACTACTTTAAAAGTTGGTTGCCTCAATTGAATCAAAATGGCCTTTTGAGATCCTTGAAATCCATAGAGTCAATACACTCCAGCTTATCCCTATGAAGATTCAACAATTTTAACAACTCCGTCACCTTCTCCTTTGTTCTCTCTGCACAACCAACCTGTAAGAGCAACAGCAGCTTCTGAAAGGCACCCACTTGAAGGGCTTCAAGAACAAGTACTCCTCCTCCCTCTTCCCTCTTTTCATTCTTGCAGAGCTCCCAAATGATGGACACCGAGAACTCTGTTGCTAAATCTGATACCCGAAGTATCTTTTTCACTAAAACCGGCATGGTCAAAGCATGGTTGTAAGGCTTCTCTCTCCCTTTCTCACTTCTGCATATCCCATCAAGAACACCCAGTGCCTTCTCGCATATGCTTCTTTCGGCATCTACGAGCATTTCTAGCAGCAAAGAAACTAAGCCCATCTCCACGAATCTTTCTACGATTGTTTCCTTTGGCAATAAGGAATTAACCATGTAATATATGGCCATCAATGAAGCTTTTGTGGAGGAAGGGCAAATGGGCTCTTTGATCAGCTTCACTAATGCTTCTAAAGATCCTTCAATCTCCGATAATGCGTCTACTTTACGCTCATCCGATGAAAGAATCTCCTTTATGGCCAAGACCGCCTTTCTTCTCCCCGACAAATCTCCACCCTTCAAAAACCGTACAATGCAATGCAATGAAGCTGCTGATCCAAGACAGGACATGGCCTCTCTATCCAGTGGGAAAAGCAAGGTTAAAGCCGATAATATTTCCTCCAATACCGCATCATTTCTATTGAAAGATGCTTTAGCGAATGCTTCAAACGCAGCGGAGAGAAGACTGCCCGTGTTATTGGCCATGATGCACCGCTTGTTGCGCTCGCTTTCCTTCCACAATGCCTTGATCTTAGCCACCAATTGCAGGCACACTTCCTGGTCTCCACGTTTGCTTGCCATCGTAATCTTCGAAAGAATTTCCGAAACCACCACCGAACTGACAGGAATCCGAGGCGTGGGAATCCTCTCAATTCCATAGGATTGGTTGTCAACACACCAATCTTGTATCATCTTCCTTATGGCGTGATTTGGTATTGGCTCAAGGCTCTTCAACGCCTGATTAGAAATGGGACAAGTCTGGTTCCCGGCCTCAATCCAAGTTTCAATGCTCTCACGGTCATATGTTATCCCCGTGGACAACGTGACTGGATCTTTCATCAAGTCTAGAGATATTGGGCAACGAAAATGGGTCGGTATCGTCAGCTCCAAGTCTCCATTCTCGCCTCGTCCCTGGTCCTTAGCGGCACGGCGGCCAGCTCTTCGCCTTCTCCACGAAGAAATCATTTCGTGAATTGTTTGAATGATGCAAAACTAAAAGGTAGAACAAACAAGGTATATTTCTATGCTATCGATTCTCGGCGCTGCTGCTTTTGTGTTACGCTATCTGTGAAGGAATTGCCGAATTGGATTAGAATTGGTTGGGAAAGGTTTATATAGAAGACGGAAATGTATATTGTAAGCACGCGGTTCAACTTTGAAAAATCAGGAGTAATATAGAAAGATATATATATTTGAAACCAAACCAAAAGGCGAGTCATGTTTATTCCTAACATGGAATTTCTTAGGGGGATGGGTTTTGAATATTCAGCCGTTGAATTTGAAATGGTAAAACGATGCAACGTCGGGTTTTGGAATAGAATTGATCAAACCTTCCCCCTAACATGACAACCCCTGAAAAGTTCAAAAGTTTGACACAAAAAGGTAGTCAACCAGTCGGTGGAGTGACTGAATGACTCACGTAGCTAGCAAAAGCCAACCTTAATTTGGCACATTCAAGTACTGTATAGCTTTTATCATTTCAAACGTTTCGAACTCGAACGCGTACTTGACGCGCACCCCTTGGCGCTTGCGACTCGCGGGTATATGTGAATTCGTCGTTGGTGCCTAATTCCAATTGATCAACACGTGGAGGACCGGCCGGTATTATAACCATTATAAATTATAGGTTTGATGACTCAAGAAATTACATGTATGTCTGCATGCATGTATGTATGTGTATATATATATATATACACACACACATCCACCAACCCTCTTATTTCTCACTCGGAAACAAGTTAATTAATTATATACGTATGGGACAATCCGCGGCTCTAACTCTTAAGGAACTCTATTTGTCCATGACGCGTGGATGACAATCTCTATATGTATATGCAAACGGTACAGTACAACACTTTGTACAAACCTTTACACAATTATGTTAATTTAAATTATAGGTGTTTTTATAAATTAACTAATAATATAACATAATATCTCTAGTTTAAAACATAATTAATTATATGAAGAACTATGCACGTATGTATAATTACTCAGTATTATATATGCCCATGTTACTATATATATATATCAATATGTATGGACGAGAAATTATACATTTACACGGTTGTTGGTTGGTTACTTCTATATACGTTGGTGCATTTGGAAAAGAATGTGTTGAAGGCATCTACGAACTTGATTATTTGTTGTCAATTATTTTCTGCGAGAATGAGTCTGTTTTTATTTCAAATAGTCTCACTGCAAATAATTTATTCCAAATGTTTTGTTTTTTTATGTGAAAATAAATTTGAACTAAATGCTAGGTGATAACAGAGTATAACGACCAAGGTGAGAAACCCAAGCACATCAAAATTAAATGAGTACCAATATATATATAAAGCAAAGGAATAAAAATAATCCAAAGAAATCGTACTGTTCATTAAAACAAAAAGAGGAAATTCGAGGATGCTTTCATGGGAAAGATGGAATGGAAAGTCAAGCATCCGATCAAAACAGATCAAATTGTGTTGTCTAGGTCTTCATAATCTGATCAGAACGATTTTTGGATTAATTTAAATTTAAAGAAGAGAGTGAGTTTATATTCTATTAGAAATTCCATGCACAACCGCGATTGACTATTTTGTGAATTAAAAAGCATGTGATGGGCTTGCAATTTGGGCAGAACAAATCTAGCCCGTGGCTAGGCCCAAGGCCTGTACGAACAGGCAGTTGGCCTTTTTACACAGCGCTTCGAAAGTAACTGAAAGTCACAAAATGTCACTTTATTCTCTATAAAATAGAGGATGTAACCCACAAATTTAATCTATGTATTTTTTATTTATTTCAGTCACATATAATATCTTTTATAGGAAATCTAAAGTAAAAACTTTAGAATTGTTGTATTTAATTGGTAACTTCGTTGTATCCTGCAGGGAAATTACTTATATCTTAACAGCAAACTCTTAGTGAGTTGGGATAACTATCACCTTAAAGATAGTATAATTATACGCTTCGAAGTCAGATTTATTTTTCAGATTAATGTATTTACTCAACTTTCCTTAACAAGTTTAAGGTAATAATCGCAATGAAATCAGAATCTAATATAACGACTTTCAAGATGATGAATTAAGATTTCGTCAAACTAGAAAGGTTTGATGGAATGAATTTTACTTGCTAGAATGAAAAGTTGATATTCCTTCTTACTACATTTAAGATATCATACGTTTTAGATCTGAACTAATTTCCAGTACTTCCAAAACCAAAATCTAACAACAATGATGAAATCATGGCAGAATGCAAAAAAAGTGAATAAGAAGAAGTGGTATGTAGAAAGCATATTCTAAACATACTTTATAATCATATCTATGATTTGTTTATATCAATCAAGTCACTAATAGAGATTTGGGAGTCATTGGAATTCAAGTATAGTACCGAAAAGAAAGGTACGGATAAAGTCGTTATTATGAAATATCTTTAATTTATGAAAAAATATAATAATTCTCTAATGGATAAGTCCATAAACTGCAAGTTCTAGTGAATAAACTTGAAGACTATAAAATTGAGGTTTCTGAACCTCTGCAATTTGGGGCTATAATTGCCAAACTTCCTCCTAGTTGAAATGATTATAAAAAGAACATATGCACACAACAAAAGATTTGTTATAAAACAAATTCAAAAACATTTATGAATTGAAGAGGTAGTTCGGCTAATTCGTTGTAAGAAATTATNAAAAAAAAAAAAAAAAAGGATTGCAAAATGTAAAGTGTGGTAATACTGATAGCATCACATGCAACAATAAAACTTTTGCCTCGATTGTTGAGAAGGACAAAGGTGAATACGGCATTCCACATTTCAAGAATTACTTTTTCCCTTCCTCTATCAAAAGGCCATAAGATTGGTTACCAAAGTTTTAGCAAATTTATCCCATACCCCCCAAAAACACCCCTAAGTGGCATTAAAATAGTTAATGCGGTGTGCTTTTAAAATATATTAGTCACAATACTTTATTTCAAACATTTACTCATATATTTTAAATTTTGATCACTCAATAATATAACTACGCCACTTCTTCTCCAATGATGGGGTGAGGTTGGACTTCAATCGGAGGTCATTTTGAGTTTCGATCAGACTAACGAAATAAGAGCTGAAGGTTGAAAAAAGAGAGAGATAGAGAGAGAGAATGATCTTCGAGTCCGATTGCCATGAGGTCGATTGTTACTTATAGGCCATCAATGAAATCCAACGGTTGTTATCGTCAACCTCACTATTCGATGACAATAGCCAAGGTAGCAACAAGGTCAACACCACCATCCAAATCGCTATGGCTCGCCTAGAGGACAATTCCGCAAGGAACCAAAAAACACATCACGAAAATTGGTGAACAAACAAGGAACTAGAAAAGAAAGAGAAGAATAAAAAAAGAATAAAGTGCAGAAGAGAAAAAAAAAAAGAACAAAGTGGTAGTCAGCAGTTATCTTATAATATTATTGTGAAATGTGTTGTGAAAATGTGGTGTGTTTATCATTATTCTTAACAAAATACTCAGTATAGTTATAGAAGCATCAAAATATAAAATTGAAAATAGAGTCAAATGTTCAAAATCATTATATAGGGACTAATCCACCGAAATGGCAAGACCATCAAAATTATTTTCATATTAACCCTCATATTATCAATATCAAGTCTAGAGATAAAAGACTATCAAGATGATATTTTTTTGCCACTTTAAACGATGATTTTGCTTGACAAAATAAATATATATTATTTTGGCCGAACCTTTATTAAATTAATAAATTGCATGACAATCGAACTTTTGAGGATTTGCATATGTCCAAACAGAATTGATTGAAATAAACAAACTTACTCATGAGATTTATTACAAATAATCATTTTCTTTATGCTAGGTCCACCATTCCATCCAAGTTAGTCGAAATCCCTGCTTTAAAACTCACTTTATGTGGCTTTCTTACTTTGAAACTCTTAAATTCAAAAGAAGAATTTGAGAGAATCTTCTTTTGTCACTTCTAGAGCATATATTCGTCAATCTGCATGTCTAGAACTTCTAAAATACCATAACAGTGAAAGCCGTTAAAAACTCAAGGGCATGGGAAGAAAGAAGCATCGCCACCTAGCAAGGCATGCAGAAAGAGGACAAACCTCACAAAATAATAAGGGAGCTGCTAGATCCCGAGGAAATCCACCTATGATTTCTGATGACTGTACAACTTTTTTGTTAAAGCATTTTTAATGTATTCTACTTAAAAATAAATTATAAATAAATAAAAAACACTAATACTAAAATATAAACAAACACAAATCTTGAAAAAAAAAAAAGAACCGGGACGCTTTCTCGGTAGAAAGTGTCGGTGGCCTAGACATTTTCCAAATAATAATAATAATAATAATAATACCAACAATAAAAGAATAATTAGGGAGCAAAGGAAGAAGGAATAGACAAGATAAACCACATGATTTTATGAAGAATAATCAAACTTCATTTTGAAGCTTCAGCGTCCATCTACCGATTTAAATGACTCTGCAAACCCTGATGGCCGAGTTGGAATACTTGTTTGGGTAGTGTCTACTCTAGGAAGGAATGGTGAAGAAGTTCCCTCAAATGCCTGCCACTTCTTAAGTGCTTGCGGCAATGGCAAATCAAGGTCAATACCAAACATATCCTCAGCATCTGGTTCTGCTGGTTTCCAGAACTCAACAAGAGATGAGAGCACGTTCACTGTATGACTCATGTCGGGCCTCTGGTAGGGCTCCCTCGCAGTGCAGTGACCAGCCAACTCCGCAACAGTACTAATACTGGCAACAGCTTCCTCGTCAATTTCAATTGTTGGGTCGATGGCCTTCTGAAATGTATCCTTGCAAGTGTGCATTCTTCGGAACCAAGTGACAAGGTGCAAGCTTTCCTCAGGCTGTGAATCGTCAAGTGCTTTTCTACCGGTGATCAGCTCCATTAGAATCACTCCAAAGCTATACACATCCACCTTGGTAGTCACCCTTCCCGTTGCTGCCACATTTGATCATGAATTTTAATGTCAGTACTATAAAGATAATGGACCGGTGGAAATCATGGAACAGCTTGCTCATCCTACCAGAAGAGTTTCCATGGACCTAAGACTGTTCATCCGGTCCATGGGTATGAAATTCGAGTTCCGGTTTATATAAAAAAAAAATTGGATTTTTGTTTTTTTGTTTATTTACATGCATTTAGTTAAAAAAAGATAATTAGTTATTTCTAACTTTATTTATTTTTTACATAAAATTTATTATAGATAATGTTCAATGCATCAGTATTATGGTTTTCAACATGACTTTTTAAAAAATAAATTAATAAAATAGGCCTTTATATAAAAAAAAAAAATTATGGTTTTCAACAATAAAAAAAATTATGGTTTTTAACAACATTTTTTCTTGAAAAAGTTGTAATAAAATATAGGTTTTTAGATAAAAAAAACAATTATGCTTTTCAACATATTCTTTTCTTGAAAAAAATTTAATAACATATAGGTTTTTGTAAAAAATAAAAAAACTGGTACAGCCAGGAACCAGGATTTCTGGGTTTCAAAAACCCGTTTCATCCGGGTTCCGGCCCTGGTTTGACACCCGGGTTTCGGGCCGGGAATATACCCAGGTGAACAGTCCTACATGGACTGTGATGGACAAAGCTCATTTTGTTTGGTTAACATCACATCTATCAAATAAAATTTCTAGAACTACCTAAAAGTTTTTAAAGGTAATACCTTAAAATAATTAAAGAAAACAATAAATAATCTTTTAGAATGGAATTGTGACAGAAGTATGACATGAATAATACATAAAATGATGGAATTTTCAGTTAGAAGCGCCCCCACCACAATATCTTCTTTTTTTATAAGTAGCACCCCCAGCACAATATCAATAAAATAAATGGCTGAAATGTCTAATTCCGCATCCTCCCAAATAAAAAAGGAAAAAAAAAAAAGATAGATAGGGCAGGACATATCGAGAGCTGACTAGTTCTCAAACACCAAATTCGTATACTAACCTGAGGTACATAAATAAAACCGCGTCCTCACCAACTACACAATGGACACTAAATAAACACATGTTACAAATAAAATAGAGGAATCATAATCAGTGCTATCGAGTAATCAAAGTGAATGCACCAAAATGTACTACACAGCAAGCCATATAGTCCAATAGACGAGGCTGGGAAACCATAATGTTTAATCTCTCCTGTTTTGAGGGTCGTAAGTATGATCTGATCATTGTAAGTTTGAAGTCGGTGTCTTCACAAGTCACTTTACATGTTAAAGTCAGCTCCATCAACCATCGTTATGTTATTTCATTCAGATCCTTATACTAGAAGGGGACCCTACAATATTGTAAAGGAGTACCTAACAACTTATCCTCACAGAACATGTACTGAAACAGACAAGCTGTTGCTATTGCAGTTAAGTAATAAGTCTCTGGCCCCTGTGCCCCCACTCTGCTACAAAAAGACATTTCTCAAGTCATGCGATATCCAAATGGAAAATGCTTAATCCAAAGATGAAGGCGACCGAATGCAGCCACCAATTCTCTCTTTTTTTCTTTTTCTTTTTTTTTTTAATTTTTTATTTAGTGATTAAGGAAGTGTTTTTAAATGATGTTGGAATTTTTTTTCAAATTGAGATCCAACTTCTTGACGCATCCTCCCCTGTTCTGCATATTTCTTCTAACCCACTTTGTGATATCCCAAAGCTTTGCCATCTGACTGTTACTTCTAACTAAAACTGCATATCTACTTGAATTGGTTATTCAAGGACAATGGAACAATAGAGTTTTCCGAGAATACAAAAGGGTATGACACATTTGAGTACTTGTAACCTGAACTAGAGAAAATTTAGAATGTTACCTGCATACTCCGGTGCGAGATACCCAAAAGTTCCAGCCAGTCTAGTTTCGACAGAGAATTTTCCTTCCGGAGCAAGTCGAACCAGTCCAAAGTCCGACACTTTTGCCCGCATATCATCTCCGAGAAGAATGTTGGACGGTTTGAGATCCCTGTGAATAAAGCTTTGATGGGCTAAACCATGTAGATATTCAACGCCCCTGGCAACATCCAAGGCAATGGTCAGCCTTCTTGTCCACTCAAGCGGTTTCAACCTTGCCTCTCTCCAGTTAAATAGATGCTTACTAAGAGTTCCCTGAGGCATGTATTCGTAGACAAGAAGTCTCTCCTTTCCATCTAAGCAATACCCAAGAAGAGCAACTAAATGTCGGTGCCGAACCTTCGTAAGAACAGCAATCTCAGACATAAACTCGGTCTGTCCCTTTTCACCCACAGCCCCCGATTCCATTCTCTTCACTGCGATCTTCGTCCCGTCGTGCAATTCCCCTTTGTAAACGGTTCCAAAACCCCCCCTACCCAATACATTTTCCCGGCTGAAATTGTTAGTCACATGCTTCAAAACTTGAATGGAAATGACCATACTACCGGCCTCGACAAAGTGAATGTCACCAGGAACAGGTCCATTTCTTCTGGGACTGAAAGCATCATTTGCACCGCCATTAACATTACCTCCTGCAACTGTAATCTTCACAGTATCTTGGTCCCCAGAATGTCGCGGATGTATTACCACCGTATGTGGACTTCGTAGTTTTCCTGAACCCTTTTGTTTTTGACTTAAAAGGCAGAAACCCACAGCTACAACTAATAGCAATCCGCCCACAGAGCCGACCACGGCACCCACAATCGTTCCAACCTTGCTTCCATCACCTCCACCATCTGCATTAGGAGAGCCAGGTGGCAAAGGTTCACCACTTACCTTTCCGATATCAGGGTTCCCATTCGTAATCACAAGCACGTTTATAAAAGATGGTACATTACCATGCAGTTTATTGTTTGAAACATCCAGTAACTCAAGATTAGGCAATTTCGTCAGCTCAGAGGGGATGGTACCGGTCATATTATTATCAGAGAGAACCAATCTTAGCATCGACGTAAGAAGAGAAAACTTGGGAGAAATCGTTCCCGACAAACCCATATTCTGAAAGTCAACATACTCAATGGCAAACTCGCCGGTGCATGTAATCCCTTTCCATTTATTGCAAGGATCATTTCCTCTCCAATCCTCCGCCAAAGTTTTCGAGTAACCGAACGCTTCCACAACCGATAGCAAATCATTAACACGCCCATCACAAGTACCGCCGGGATTTTCCGTGCAAAATCTATTGCTGCCTGGCCTCATATCCAAATCCACATTCACACCAAACGTAGGCCGAGGCCCTTGAAGCAAATTATTCGTCAAAGTCACAGTTCTCAGGTTTGGAAGATTTACAAATGACGCCGGTACAATACCCGTTAGTTGGTTATCCCTAAAACTAACATCCTGCAACTTTTTTACCATGGAGAAGTCCGGTATCGGACCCGTAAACTGGTTCCCATGTAACCAAACCGAAGTCAAGGATGCCATATCGGCCAATACAGAAATTGTACCATTAAGCTTATTGTTACCCTGCTGCCCATTCAACCAAAGGGTCTGAATGCTGGAACGCGCAAAGGTCCGAGGCAGTTCACCTTCGAGTCTATTCATACCCAATTTCAACTCCCCCAAACTTACCATAGTACCGAAAACTTCAGGAATTTTACCCGTGAAATTGGCGCTGCTGGCTGAGAAAGTCTTGAGCGAGGTCGCTGATACAATGCTTTCAGGGATTGTCCACGGCGAGAAGGGGTTGTCGCCGATGGTTAAAGATTGCAAAGTCTTCATGCCGGTGAAGAAATCGGTGGGGAAGGAAGTGAAGCGGTTGTTGTGGGCTATGATTATCAGAATGGAGCCATGGCCAGCAAAGCTTGGGAACGGGCCGGTGAACTGGTTTTGCTGGACCTCGAGCTGGGTCAAGGCGGGAAGGTCTCTGAGCTCCTTGGGGAGCGTGCCCTGGAGGTTCATACCCTTGATTTGGATCACCTGGACCTGTTTAGATCTGTCGCACTTAACGTTCTTCCACGTACACGGGTCCGGCCCGTACCAACCGAGAGAGTCGGAGTTGATGATGCCCTGTTTGAGAAGTTCCATCACAGCCGCGTCGTCAGAGTGAACGGGAAGAGAAAGGGAGAGGAGAAGGCAGAGAAGAGGAGGAATGAAAAGAATGGAAAAGGGTGGACATGGATGTTCGGCTTCCATTTTTTTTCTCGGGAAAATGGGGAGTGGTCGGTGGGGGCATCTATGTAGGGTTTATGCAGGCATAGCCGGAAAGCGAAGGCGTCATCGGAGTTATAAGGGAAGGATGACAGAATCATAAAAGCGTATTCAAAAGCGTGATAGAGAGATGATTCATGAATTGGAATTGGAAGTGGATGCGGCGAAGACAGAGGAAAGGTAGACAAAAAGTGAACTAAAAATGGCGTGGATTTCTGAAAGAGTGTTACTATTTATTCCCCTAAATAGTAGTGTTAGGGGCCCTAATAAAAACTGTAGAGATGTTTGTCTTCGAACTGGAGCCGTAGGTGGATTTGGCAGCGAAGCGGATTGTGAAACGGACGGTGGAGATTGGTATTTTTGGGAGGGAAAAAGCTGGCAAGGAGGCGTGTGGGCCCCTGCAAACTAAGGACCAGCCTTTTACGTCAGAGTGGGTTACTGATTTTATGAACGATTTTAAATGGCTCCGCTGTCACCCAGACGGATCCACGAAATCCCCTTGTCTTTTTTTCAGTTCGAGGAATGATATATCCACGTCATATTACATAATACTTTACATAATAATATTATAAAACAAAAATATTTTTATAACATATTTTATAGAAATATTCTTCTTTTTAATATATTATTATAAAGTATATTATAGAATGTATTTTATATAAATCATTTTTCTTTTTCTTCACCCACCAATTTCGAAACATCCGAGAGAATTTGTTTCAACTTTTATCATTTCTTCATATCTATAAAAATAAACGAGATCTTATAACATCTCATTTTTTTTTTTCAATAAGATAGAGATATATGAGATGAGTCGAGAGTAAAATTAAAAATAAAATAAAATATTATTAAAATATATTTTTTAATATTATTTTATTTTAAAATTTAAAAAAATTAAATTATTTATTTTATTTTATATAAAAATTTAATAATTATATAAGATGAAATGAAAAATTTTATAAAAGTGAACGAGGCCAAAGAGTATGGAAGTTCCTTTCTTCTAACTTTTTTTTTTTTTTTTTTTGGAATTTTGAAAATGGATACTTGCAGAATAAGATGAGATAAAATTTTTATAAATAATAATAAGATAATTTGAGTTAACTATTTATTGGATATTGAAAAATGAGAGAGAATAAATTGAATAAAAAATATTATAAAATTAAAATATAACTTTTTAATATAATTTTTATTTTGAACTTTGTAAAAGTTAAATTCTTTTTTATTTTTTATCTTAAAATTTAAAAAAATTGTAATGATTAATTTGAAAAACTTGAAATGTTTAGTTTGAAAATATTTGTATTTGAATGTTTGAGAATAAAATGAGATGGAAATTTTTTCCAAACATCTCCTTAAAAAATGTCGTTCTTGAAAATTTCTTCTAAATTTGATTCATTTTTTAAAAACATCATCTATCCTATTTCTTATCTTTCCCTATTATATTAAAATAATTTTTCTGTATTCTTTCTTTCTCTCACTTCTATTTTTAATCTTAACTATTCACTCTTTTATTTTTTCCTTGATGTATTGACCTATCACCTTCTAGCTAATATTTTAAATACAAAGTCGGTTTTTTTGTGGGTATGATAATAGTTGTAAGATTATTACGGTTTTAAAAATAATAAAATATTTTATAAACATTTGTCTTTTTCAAAATAAAAATAAGATTATGATTTTGTCCGAAATCTAACGATAAATTATCCTTTATCTAATGATAACACTTTTTTCCATTATCTAATAGTAGTATTTTTCGTCTTTTGTTAAGAGGTAAGACATCTTTTTCGAGTTGTAAAAATAATGTTTTTGTCATTTTCTTAATCAACATATTTTTAAACAGTAACATTTTTGTGTTAAATAAGAGCACTTCTAAGTCCATTCACATCTAGAGCAACCTAAGTTTCATTTTATCTTAAGAGAAAATTCTCATTCCGACCTCATTTTCTACTCATTTCTTAAATGACTCGTTTTTTCTTTTGCAAATTCTTGCTTCACTTAGACTCTAAAGATGAGTTGAAACTTGTTCTTAATGACGATAGAGGATCAACATCTACTCGTCATGGTACTCGCCAAGGTTGTAAGTACATTAGGCATGATCATATTGAAGGGCATGAATGGCTATTTTGTGACTTTAGCTGAAGCACCAGTATATCTCTTGAATCTATTTCGAAAGAGATTTTGCTTGGGTCGTTTTCTGTTTCTTCGTATTCAACATTAGATAGAGGCTTATGAACCCTACTTCATCAAAAGAAGAGATAATACTGGAAGACTTGGTCTATCTTCCCTACAAAAGATAATCGATGCACTTAGAATACTTGCGTATGGAGTAAGTGCTGATTTTATGAATGGATATACATACGGATTAGAGAAAGCACCGCAATGGAGAGCTTGAAGAAATTTGTAACCGTAGTGATAAATGTTTTTTCTAATGAATATTTTAGTTTTCCAAATACCAATGATATTGCTCGATTGTTCGTTGTTGATAAAATAGGATGGATTCCAAAAAATACTGGAAATCATTGATTGCATGCATTGAAAGTGAAAAAATTGACCATCTACGTGGAAAGTTATGTACTCAGGTCAGAGTCGTGAACCAATTATTATATTAGAAGCGGTCGCATAACATAATCTTTGAATATAACATGCCTTTTTTGGATTATCTGGTTCTCGT
This sequence comes from Pterocarya stenoptera, assembly GCA_003123785.1. Classification (NCBI taxonomy): domain Eukaryota; kingdom Viridiplantae; phylum Streptophyta; class Magnoliopsida; order Fagales; family Juglandaceae; genus Pterocarya; species Pterocarya stenoptera. The sequence continues at coordinate 232,113 of QEOT01005072.1, read as the reverse complement.
AACGATATCAATGTGCTAGAAATATCTTTTATTTTAATTGGCCTTGCCCAAAGGCGTGCTCCTTCAGTGAATTACTCAATTAATGACAATGCCAATACTATGCCGTACTATCTTGCCGATGGTATTTATCCAAAGTGGTCAATATTTATGAAGACAATCCCATCTCAACAAGAAGAAATATTTTGTAGCAGCACAAGAATCAGAAAGAAAAGATGTATAGCGTGCATTTGGAGTCCTTTAACAATGTTTTGCAATCATTAGTGGACCTACTCGAATGTTCAGAATCAGTGATCTAACACATATATTGAAAGTATGCGTAATTCTATATAACATTGTCATTGAAGATGAACGTGATGATAATATGGTTCCCGACTTTGAGTATGAACAAGTTGATGAGGGTCTCCTTGAATTGTCACCCAATCCTACAACTGAACTTATGGAGTTCATTCAATGTCATAATCAAATTAAAGACACTTCGACTCATTATCAGCTCCAATAAGATCTAATTGAGCATAAATTGGAATTATATTCCCAAAATTGGAAAATGAATCAGCTATAATATATGTTGTCATTAGTTACTCAATATTCCTATGTACAATTTTATTTCTCTAAAAAAAGTTAGCAAAAAATTATTTAGCTAATATTTTCATATAAATATCAGTAATATTTATTTACCATATTTCCATCCAATTCAAGTCTATCCATATGTCCATGAAAACAATTATTGTCCAAAACCACATACAGATAAAAAGTAATAATTTGTTACAAATTAACCAATGATTTAACATTGGTGAATATAGTTAGAAATATAAAAAATAAAAACCAACACTTCTCACAAAACAATTGTCACGGTATTATGTTTGGCCACAAGTTTCATTTGACGTTACTAGAAATATGTGCATTGTATTTTAGGTAAGTCAGTAACATCTATCAACATGATTCACTCCTTTATTTTTAACCGCTCCATCTCCGTTATCTGCTCCGCTTTAAATCGAGCAAATTCAAGTGTTTCTGCTTCCAAACTTAGCCTCTCATCCTCCTGCCATATTTTATGCCCCTCCTTTTCTTGATTATATTGCATCTTCTCCACCTTAAAATGGAAAAACTATTTCTCTTGAGCGTGTGACTCCTCAAGAAGAGTATACTTCATCCTGGAGAGCTCGACAATGTCCTTAGTTGGTCTGGTTGGGGTCTTTTGTTATGCTTTCTCTGCTTTCTTTTCCATTGGCCTCTCCAACTCAACAACTTCATTATCAACAACATGTTCATCATCGGCATCATTTGATGAATCCAATGTAGCAGAGGAAAAAATCGGCTTCAGCGACATTGTCCATCTTCGCTTTGGACCTTCCTTAAAGCAACGCTGAATCTATTTTGGTTTGTCCTTCAACAGGTGCCAGCAATGCTCACACTGAAAGTAATTTTTCTCCAATAATTGGTACATAATCTTCACTTTGTCAAACTTGCAAAATAGAATCAAACAAAAAATAATTAATAAAGCTAGGCCAAAAATTAAATAAAACAATAAGTACAAGAGCTTGAAAGTAGTGGAGGAATATACCTTATTTTGCTTGGTCATGTCACTTTGATTTAACCCTTTGACTTGAGCTAGCTTGGCATATAATTTATTGATTGTTTTTTGAATCGTAGACCACCAATGTATTGAGGACCCAATGGTCCTTTAATGACCCGACCCAATAATTTTAAGGTCAGAATATTGATAATTTTACTGAACCTAAATTATATTTAAGTCCATGAACGATAAATTATCGAAATTGACTAGGAATTTTAATTAGACTCAATAACTAGGTTAAATCTCATTTATTACTTATTGAATGAGTTAGACTCATTTTAAAATTTAAAGATCAGCTATTAAAATTTTTCTCATTTTAAAATTGTCAATGATTTAAGTTCCTTACACAATCTCAACCACTCTGAATCCTACCTTAAATGTACTGTTAAATTGTGTTCTTTGGGATTCACTTAATGTAAAATTCCCTTGATCATTAATGAGTCCCCTTGAAATTTGTTACCAACTTTTATTTAAAACTCTTCCGTCTCTTAAAATCTTACTCATTTATTGGATAAATTCTAAAGAGTGGTGCTACTCCCACCGCTGGGAGTCATCGCTCTTCTCTATCGTTAGTGTAAATTAGTATGTTTTATTTTTTTGTATTTTTTTACATTTATTTTTTTAATACATTTAAATATTTTTAAAAAAAATAAAAAAATTCATAATATTATTAAAAAATACTTACTTAATCATTAAGTAAAAAAAAAAAATAAAAAAAATTTAAAAAGTCAGAGCGGTAAGAACCAGCGGTAAGAACTAGCGGTAAGAGTAGCATTTTTCAATTCTAAATGTTTAACTCACACCCAAATTCCATCTCTCATTTCCATAACTATCGCATTATCCGTAAGCTAATTGATTATACTCAATTTTATTAGAGTTCACCTCGCACACAATTTCATCAAATTGACTGTTCCAGCTTAAAATCTTGATCACGACTGAATCCCCAGCTTACAGTAGTCGTTGTTTGACTCCGATCTGAACTCGTTCAACAAATTCTTCCATCGACATATACCTCTTTCCCTCTGCAATCTCAAAAACACAACAACAATCCACTCTTACACTTCACCGCAGCACGCCTTTCTTCAATCCAAGAATCACAAATTTCCGAGCCAAACCACCGTACCAAACCACTAGTCCCCATCGTCAACAATCGCAGGCTCGCAGCCCCAGTTCCTACACGCATCAAGCCACTACGCAAGCCCCTATTTTTATACAACAAAAACAGAGCAAGCTTTCTTGCTCAGCCCTCCACTACGCACTAGTGCAGGACCACCATCGAAAGTTCCCACGTTGCACGATTTTTCTCTCTCTTCCTCTCTCTTTCTCTTTCTCTATCTCAATGACGTACAATCGGGCCATCCATCACCGATCTACCGTAGTGACCAGCGTCACCGCATCCTTTCTCTTGGTGGCCCCGTCGCACAGCTTCTTGCCCTCGTTAAGCCTGTTCTTCAAGCCTCTCTGTTCACAATCTGAGGTTCTGTGTTTAAGAAAAGTGGCAATTGGGTTTTAATTCCGTCAACCAAACACGTGCTCAGATATATGGTTAATTACAAAACTACCATTTAAGTTTTTGTAGTGCATCACCATTTCTATTTTAGTTTCAACTTTCCCATAAAGCCCTTGCTTGCTTCTTGTTATTACAAAAATACCCTTCCATCGCATTAGATTTCCATATAGTCTTGGATATTTTTTAAGCATTAATTACATTTCTACCCTCATTTGCAAGTCATAGCAGGATATATATAAATTGGGTTTGGGTTGATAATATTTTGGAGGCCAATCACATTGTTAAATAGAGAAATTATGTGAAAATTCAGAGTATTTGTAGAATAACGGTATTTTCGAGTATGGAGAATCTTAGAATTTAGGAATATATAGATTATTTAAATACTTCTAGTTAATTACAAAATATATGATACGTTAGAAATTTATGTAAGTTATGTGTATTTTATAGGTAATCAGTCGCGAGTGAAGTGGTAACTCTTAAGTTGATAAAGAGTTGTCAATAGACTTCAAATAGATTCTTTTTAAAGAATGCCAGAGCGAAGTCATTTATGGCACATAACACTAGGGGCGCATACATTATGATGGTATATTATGATGAAATGTTATATTACTAATGCATTAAGGATGAGTCTACAGACAACGTAGTTTTAATAGGAATTGTACTACAGTTACCGCCAAGTACTCACAGTGCATAATAGGGAGGTGTGATGATACCATACGTTACGTTATTGTTAATGATGTAATTTATTAATGATGAAAATTTATGTTTTTGAAAAGAGGAAGTGAAAACTGTTCTCTATCAAGAAAACTTGTATCAAAGTTTTTTTTGAAAAAATGTCGAAGAATCTAGATGAGAGATAAATACAAATATTTTTATTTGCATAGCATGCATCTCATGTTTATGATTAATCATACATATTTTATTTCTGTGCAAGTTGGTTGTTTAACTTACTGAGATTTTAAATAAATCTCACCTTTTTGGACCCACTACCATTTCCTGGAATGGTAGAAGTTGTATCAGGACCACCCTTCGATGAGCCGGATGAACCACTAAATATATATGGTTGAGGAAGAATCGTAGAAGGCTGGCTTTAATTTTAATGTTCATAGCTTTGACTCTATATACCACAGAGTAGATGCGAGAGCTAATCTGATTATGTACTTTCAATATTATGGAATTTACGTTATGTTGAACTTATGAGAACCTTTTAAGTGAGGAAGTACTTATTTATGGTTAATTAATATATTTTGGGATGTTTAGTTCATTTTGACATCAATTATTTTTATCACCCTTGTCTTCCGTTGCTATTATGGCATACTGCTAGTTGTATATTAAGATACATTGCATATTAACTGTCATGAACGGGGGTATATAACTTTGTGTTGCATGTTCCAACACTCCAAAGCTCCATTCCATCCCAAAGAGAGGTCGGGGGCGTCACATTTCTCCAACCTCGTCTTAGTACATCAGTGATCTACACTTCCTTCCATACAAGACTTCATAAGGCGTCATCTGAATCGTGGCCTGGAAGCTATTATTATAGGCAACTTCTACCAAAGGCAAGTGTCCTTCCCAATCATCACTTGCTTCCAAAGCACATGCTCGAAGCATATCTTCCAGCATCTGTATTGTCTATTCTGCCTATCCGTCGATTTGCGGAAGGTATGCACTACTAAATGTCAAGCTGGTACCTAGTAATTTTTGCAAACTTTGCTAGAAACGGGACGTGAATCGTGTATCTCTATATGATACTATAGACCTAGATACTCTATGCAGTCTAACTATCTTCTTAATGTATATTTTGGACAACTTTTCCATAGAGTCGATATTGGCAATCGGCAAAAAGTGAGCACTCTTTATCAATCTGTCAACTATGACCCATATGGAATTCTCTCTTGTTGATGTCCTTGGCAATCCTACTACAAAACCCATGGAAATTTCTTCCCACTTCCACTCCAAAACTGGTAATGGTTGTAGTTTTCCTGCCAGCCTTTGATGTTTTGCTTTTACTATGCATACAGAACACTTGGTTACGAATTTTGCCATGTCTCCCTTCATTCCATCCCACTAGTAGTGCCCTTTCAAATCCTGATACATCTTGGTACTGCCAGTGTAACACCCCGTATTTTAGTGTATTTTAATGAAGGATTATTTTAATTAATTTAATGATTGATTCTCTAGTTTTAGTATTTTGGGAGTTTTAGAATATTATTTTATAATATTTTAAGTTGTGAAAATATTTTATTGGGCTTTCTTCTTATTAATTATTATTTCAGACTTAAATTGATCTTTGATTTAAATTGGTTCGTTTATGGGTTTTAAAATTATTATTGTTTTATTTAAAGCATTTCACTGCGTTTGATTAATTTTAATTAGTGTTATGCAATTTAATTGCCTTTTATTTTAAAGTATGTTATTGTTGGAGTTTAATATTTTATTTTAATTAGTTTTGAGTTTATTTTGTTTTATTTAATTTACTGGTTTAAAAATAATGTTTTGAGGATCAGTTGTGACTCGAAAGTGGTGAGGATTGGACCTCATTTCTTTTCCCCTATCTTTTCTTTTTCCTCTTTCCTTTTTCTCTTCCTTTTCTTTTCTTTTTCTTCTTTTTCTTCTCCCCCGTTCGGACCACCCAGCCGCGTACACTCTCTCTCTTCTCTCTCACGTCCGATCGGTCTTCAGCCACCAGCGCCGCCTCCGGCCGCCCGTGGTCGACACCGCCGGCACCACCGGCTTCCCCAGCTGCCGGCGAGTTCACCCATAAGTTTTCAGGCCGCCTAACGCTGCCGTTAGCCGCCGTGAGCCGTGCGAAGCCTACGGCTTCTCCTCGCCGTTCCGCCGCCGTCCGGCCACCATTGGCCACCATTTCTTCACCACTTCTTCACCGGCCCAATACCAAGCTTTTCCACCCAAACCCAGCCCCGATCCGTCGCCGGAGCCGCCCGTGCGAGCTCCATTTCCGATTTGCTATTCTCGGCCTTAAACCACCATTTCGGCCGCCACCCACGGCCAACTTTCACTACCATTAGCTTCACCGACCTCAATAGGCCCTACCCTATCAATTTCAAGTCTTCGTTTGACTCCGTGCAAATTTGGGTTTACAGTGTATTCGGCCACAGTGTTTTTACACTGTGGAGTTGCTGATTTGGTGCTTCCAGTTCCTCCGTGATCCTCCTAAAATTATTTTCAACCGCTGTAAGTATTTCTCCAAAAGACTTTTAAGACTTTAATATATTTTTGCACTAACTTGTTTTATAAACTGTGAATTGGTTATCTGGTTGTGCTGATAACTGTTGGTTGTTGATTTCATGGCATTGTGCACGCATGCGTGGGTGTGTGTGTGTTTTAAGGAATTATATTTAAGGCTTTTTGGGTGCGTGTGTATCACCCCCAAGCCGAGATGGGATATTATCTCGGTGGAGCTCCTCTGGACACTCGGGAGCGGAATATACTGAGTGTCGTCCCCTGGGGCTTTTGCCCGGGACTTGGACGGGATGGTAGCGCTCTCGATCCGACTCCGTGACTCCTCGGGCTGGCGGGGGTCAGAGGATGCCTGGCTATGTACGCGGTGGGCGCGGAACTGGGCATCACTCATGTATCACTTGCACGGTCGTTACCCGTGGGGTGAAGATGGGAAGCCAGAGTATGTGGATGGTCCCTAGGGGAGGCCATGGTGCATACGGTTAAAATTGGAATTAAAGGAATTATTCCTGGATTTGTTAATCTGTGCCAAATGGTGTTTTTGGCGTGAGTGAGAAAATTGTGTTTTTGAGAAATGTGTTTTTCTCGGGTTTTTACGCTTGGGTCATCATGAGCATGCATAGAGTTGGTTGTTTAAATATATTTATTGTCTTTGAGTTTTCTGGGTTTTACTTACCTGCGGTTCCATTTTTGTGGAACTGTAGATTTCGATGCAGGTTTTGATGAGGCAGAGCCCGAGGATGCGGCTCCGCCTGAGGAGTAGGGACATGGCTATTTTTGTGTTGAAGATCATTTCTGTTTTTGTTTATTGTATTTTATTTGACTTGAAGCTGTTTTGTAAACAAAATTGTATTATGTTGACATGTGGATTTTCAGTACTCTGATATTGTATTAAACTCTGGTACTTAGTTATTTGACTTTACCGTTCCGCTGCGTATTTTATTGTACACGTGTTGCATTGCACACACTCAGCACATGTCGATGGGGTGCGTGACCGTGTTGTCATCATCCCGGGTGTCTCGATTTCCGTGTGTGTCCGTACATGGAAGTTGGGGGCGCCACAGCCAGGGTGTGCGGGGTAAGGAGTACAATTCACTTCCCTTAGTATCCTTTCCTTCAACTGCAGGTTTGAAGGGATCACTTTCCTTTCTTTGTAACACAGCATTTTGTCTTTACAAATGCTGAAGTGTCGCAGTCCTCCAGATTCCAAATTTTTTTGCTAGAATCTACTAAGCATTTCATCGTTCTGCTGTTGTTACATAATATCGTCATCGTTTAGCGATACAATTTCTTGCCTTTATTCTAACATTGCACCTTTCAAAGAATTCCCAATTAGCAATTCTCTCATATTTGCCAATAAGGAATTTGGGTCTGCCTAGGCCTTACGACTAAGGGCATTTGCAACTACATTGGCCTTTCCAGGGTGATATTTTATCTCACACTAGTAGTCACTAATCATCTCGACCCATTTTCTCTGCCTCATGTTCAAGTTCTTCTAGCTGAAGAGATACTTGAGACTTTTTTTATTGGTGAAAACTTCGCATTTCTCTCTGTATAAGTAATGTCTCCAAATCTTTAGTGCAAAAACTACTGTGACTAACTCCAGGTCATGGGTGTGATAGTTCTACTCATAGTCTTTTAGTTGTTGTGAAGCACACGCAATGACTCATCCTTCTTGCATTAGCACACATCCTAGTACCATTTTGAATGCGTTGCTATAAACCATATAAGGTTTATGAGGTTCGGGTATTGCCAATACTGGAGCAGTAGTCAATCTTTTCTTTAACTCTTGAAAGCTCTTCTCACATTCATAACTCCAAACATATTTTGCATTTTTCTTAGTTAGTGCCCTAAGGGGTCCTGAGAATTTGGAGAAACCTTCCATGAATCTCCGCTAGTACCTAGCTAAATTAAGGAAACTACGTATCTCATGTGAAGCCCAGCTAAATCGAGGAAACCATTCCATTATTGTTTCTATCTTAGTAGGCTCCTGTGACGTCCCCAGATTCAGTTTGGAATTGAAGGGGCATCTGAAGTATAGGGACATGCAACACAAGGTTACCTGCCCCATTCATGACAGTTAAAGATGCAATGCACCTAGCATGCATCTAGCAATATGCAATATTCACAATAGATAATTTTTTTATTTGAGGAATACTATACACTAAACTAATAACATCCCAAATGATTCTGAAACATATCACATAAAGCATGAAAGTGACACATAACCATGATTACAACTGAAGTCCAAAACAGTTGTAATCTCAGAAGTACGGGAGACAAAGCTCCACAAGTACATTCACCAAAATAAAACTACTGGGCTAGTCTGTCGAGCAACTCGCGTAACTCGACTAGGGATGCCATAATGCTATCTATAAACCTAATCATGGAGACCACGAGCTTCGTGTCACATCGGCGTTGCCTAATCGACCTCCTTCAATCGTCCAGGCTCCTCTCCATTTCTTGATTCTTACACATCGCCTACTATTATAAAGGGATGGTAATTGATACTACCACAGTGAGATTTAAGTACAAATCTCAGTAAGTTAACAGGAAACTTTAACATACAGTTTATAGATGCATGAATGGTTGTGAAGGCATGAATGCATAATCATAATGACAAGTAAGCATGATGTGACTTGACATAAATAGACATGACTTGAACTTGAGCATAGACTGAACTTGAAACTGAACCTGACATGACGTGAACTTGAACATGAACTGACTTGAACATGAACTGATTTGAACGTTGAATAACATGAACATGAATGTAAAATACATAAACATGAAATCTTATTCAATAAATAGACATGATTAATAAACCTAAACATACACGGTTCGCCTCGATACGTGTGTCCCTACTGATTATCACATAATAACACAGGTATCTGTACAAGCTATGAGTGTGTTAACATATATGCCAGTTCACAGGTATCTGCACTTCATGTGAAACACATAATGTACGTATCCCGTTTCAGGTATCTGCACTAGCATAAGTACGTATAATATGAAATTGAAATGTGGGTGGCAACATCAGTATTACTGCCTGATTTCGCTCCGTTGACCAGTTAATTAGACCTCATTCGAAACCTGTTGATATTTACCTTATCAATCCTCCAGCATGACTAAAATATTTCCACTAGAATATTACCTCATCTTAGCACTTAGGGTCGTGATAAACGTAAACAGACTTGACTTGACTTAGAAAAACTATTGAGTTACACAAACTGTAATTGAGACATAACGTGACATGAAATGAAGGAACAGATGACCTGACATAACGTGACGTGATATGTACGTGAGCTACATGAGATGACATAATATGAAACATATAAACATTTCGTGACATGGCATAATGTGTAACAGATAAACATTAGGTGGCAAAATATATGTATAACAGATAAATATTGCGTGATCCAATATATTGTATGACAGATAAGTATTTTATGACAAAATATTAATAGATAAACATGTAGTGACATAGCATATTATGACGCATATGGTAACATAAGTACATAAATAATAGTTTCCTTACTAACATACATACATAGTAATTTGACAATAAGTTAGAAATTAACTTATAGTAACTGTTGCGCTACGGATAAAAATGCATGAACACGAGAAACTATAAATAGGGATTTCTTAATGTTAGAAACATTATCACTAAGAACTTAGAAACATGAAAATACTATCTTAGATTAAAATTACCATTTTACCCTCTACATATAGGAAAACGATTATTTTACCCCTAACTTAAGGACTTTACATCCTAACTCCAAAACTCACCAAAATTTACATTTTTCATGTAAATTTATCCTTAATCCAAATATCTAATTAGAAAATTTTAAAACGCATTACAACTATCACAAACACACTAAGGTTGAAACCTTTAAAGACAAAAACTCTTGATTTTTATTGCAATTCTATCAACCTCATTCCTCATTTTTAAAATCAAAATATTACAACATGGGTGATCACATCCTATGTTTAAAAATTATACAAGATCAACCAACAAAACTTCTTTTACAAAAATCACAAAAATATTTTTAACACAAAGCTCCAATCTTTAACTAAAAACATAACCTTTGATTCTCAAGGTTTTTGTCTCTTTTTAAAGCATTTCCAAGAACTCTAAAAGTTTCAAAATACACATTCAACATATTCATAACACACTTCTAAGAATTATCGAATTATCACATTTTGGATCATCAAGCAAACATCACAAAATCACAAGATCTAACACCATACTTTCGGCTTCAACACTTTACTCAAAACTAATTGCCTTAAGGTTTGGTTTTTGATCAAATCCTTTGATCCGAAACATCAAATGACAAAACTCACAAACTAGAGTAGATCTAAGCATTAAACTCAAGATCACATGGTCATATTTGCATCAAAACATCCCTAAAACTGAAAACCTCAAACTTGTGACCTAACTGAGTCTCTTCATGCATAACAGTGCATATCTTTAAAACCAACACCAAAACTCTTCAAAATAACATCCTAACATGTATATCAAAGACTTAGGATCATCATATAAAATTATAAAAGTCATTGGAGCATGATTTTAGCACAAAAGATCCAAGCTTTCACAAAACATAATTTGTTTTACTCATTCCAGTTTCCAACTTTTTAAATGTAAGAAAAACTTTCTTCAAAAGCTTATAACATGCAACGACTCCTCATCAAACTTTCATATAAAATTTTTAATATACTCCATAAAAAAATAGACCAAGATCTTTCTAGTAGCTTGGTCAAAAACACCAAAATAATAGGCACTGTTTAGTTTACAGCTTAGAAGGACCTTTCCAAGCTTAAAATAACTTTTGATCAATCTAATGATCATGAAATCAACACAAAATATATCCACAAAAACTAGAATCAAAAAGGAAGAATCTTGTGAAGGACACTTTGTAAAATTATACTTACAAAACATTAAAAAATGGCGTGCAATGTGACTTAGGAAAACTGTTCGATAGAACCTTAGGTTTCTCTCCAAGAAAAGTGTTGGAAAGGGATGAAATGAAAGGAAATAGACTTGGATGCTTGAGTGATGGTTTTGTGAATGAGAGGGTGATGAGAGGGCTATGACTGACACTTGAGTGATGGTTGTGTCAGCCAAAACAAAGGGCAAAACCAACCCATGTTTTTTTGCCCTTAGACTACTGAGTGAGGGGGTGGTGATGAGATGGCCTTGGCCTTCACATCAAGTACAACTTGGCGCTGCTTTGGGCAATATTTGTTTAGCCATGACAAGGGAAAACTTCCTCCACAAGCCTTGTAAAGGCGGTTCAATTTCGTGGGCCTTATAGGGGTAACTGAATGGGCCTCAATTTGGGGTTTAAAGAGAATTTGGCTATGGTTTGGGTTGCTATCAACTCCAAATCCAATATTTTGCTTGGCCTAGTAAATTTTCAATGTCTAAAAGATTAAATAATGATGTCATAACATGAATTTGAGCATTTTATAGCATGTGAAAGTGATTTGATCAAGTGATTAAATATTAAACTGGAAACATAATCCATTTAGGGTTTGGAAGCAAATTTGGGGTTTGAGGAAACCATTTAGGGTTTTGATTTCAACCAATTTTTCGGGATTTCAGTTGGATTCCAAGTGTTTAGGGTTTTCTCTACCCTTTTTGGTTTGGCACAAAATGAATGGTTGGATGGAATAGTATTTTGCTCAGGTGGCATGATCTCAATGCTTTATTTCCTTCACATTTTCATCTCATGGTTCCTCTTGATGCCATGTGTCCAATACTATTCACCAAGTATGGCTAAGATCTTGTTAAGTGTCTAAATAAAACTTCTATAACCTAATTTGGACATTTCACACTATGAATTTGAAAACACTGCACTTGGTTATACTATCGAGGTTACAATTCACTCTGAAAAGTGAACATAACTTAAAACCCTAAATAATCATACTAACTTTAAAGTGCAAATTGTTTATCAAGTTTCGGCTCCAAAATACCTCGAAATAATCAAAAAGCGTTTTAGAAGAAGCGTTTCGTTTGAAAACTGAAAATGAGTTTATTGCTCCATAAAATCCTAAATATTTAAACAAAACTAATGGCTCAAACCATATCCCATTCTGACACTTCTAAATGCCTCAAATAAGTAAAATTGCTCTTCTAACACCATAGTGAGTGGTAACACTTACTATGCTACCCTTTTGCTAGATATGACATGCCCTAGAACTTCACCTTTCGAAGCCAAAACTCACATTTGCTGAGTTTTGTGTTGAGTTGGTTCTCTTGCAACCTCTTCAATACTAGCCCCAAGTGTACCTGGTGTTCATCACTATGAGAGTAGATCAAATTATCATCAATGAAGACTACCACAAAACTATCTAGATACAACCTAAAGATCTAATTCATCAAATCCATAAATGTTGTTAGAGCATTTATCAATCCAAAGGGCATCACCAGGAATTCGTAATGTTTGTAAAGTGTCCTGAAGGCAGTCTTTGGGATATCTTGTTCTCTAATTTTAAGCTGATGGTATCCTAACCTTAGATCTATCTAAGAGAATATTGAAGCTCCTTGCAACTGATCTAAGAGATCATCAATTCATGGTAGTGGGTATTTATTCTTGATGGCCACTTTGTTTAGTTTCCAATAGTCAATACAAATCCTCATGGATCTATCATTCTTCTTTACAAACAATGCTGGTGCACCCCACGGGGACAAACTAGGTTGAATAAAACCTTTTTCTAAGAGTTCCTCAATTTGGGCCTTCAACTCCTTTAATTTTGCTACGGCCATTCTATAAGGCGATCTATGTACAAGGGCGGTTGCTGGCTCCAAATCTATGAAAAATTTCGTTTCTCTATCCGGTGGTAATCCTGGCAAGTCATCATCAAACACTTTGTGGAAATAATTTATTATGGCTATTCCCTGTACTCTTATTGGTTCCTCTGCCTTATCTACTGCAACTAATAGGTAGGTGGATGCACCTTCCAGAATACATTTCGTAGATCGACAAGTTGTAATCACTAATAGGGATACTTTGATAGGTTCTCCAATGTAGCAAACCCTATCGGCGATGGGTGGTTCGAATACTACATCCCTCTTTCGACAATCTATTTTAGCATAGTGTCTAAACAATCAATCAATTCGTAGGATTATGTCGGATTCCATCAAACGAAAGAAAATTAGACCAACCTTCAAGTTTCAACACCCAGCCTGCAACTTCTATTGGGTAGTCCTTAACTACACATGTACAACCATCTATGTTTCCATCCGGAATAGCTACCAGAACCTTATGAGGTAAAGGATTTGTAATCAAATCACATAGTCGTACGAAAGAAGTAGATATAAAGGACTGTGATACACTAGAATCAAACAAGGCACAAGCCGAGTATTGTATTAACTTAATCTTACTAGTAATAACTCTGGTGTCGACTGTTTCATCAACTTCCGAATCTACCTCCTCTGGAGTTATGGCATAGACTCTAGCTTTTACTAGGGTCTTGGGATTGCCATTAGGTGCTACTCCCCCACTAGGCGTATTGCGGGGACAATTCCAAATCAAGTGGCCTATCTGACCACACTTAAAACAGGCTCATGTAGTTAATCGACATTCTCCGCCGTGCCTTCACCCATAACTTCAACACGTTGGCGACGTGACTGGTGTCGGGTTTCCAACCATTACGCCCTTCCCTTTATCCATAGAGTAGGGAACCCTCTTCTTCTCTATACCTCCTCCTGGTGAGTGGGGCATCGCCCTCTTCCGGTTTGCGTTGATTTGGGTGATCAAACTCTTTTACTCTGTTTCAGCTATCGAAGCAACATTAACCAATTCTCAGAAATTCTCAATCCTCAAGCAAGCAACCTGGCTATGGATCCTTGGCTATAGGCCCCCCTGAAACTTTTGGGCCAGAGTCTTTTCTGTGCCTATCAAATGCGGGGTGAACCTTCCTTATTCCATGAAACGAGCCATATACTACTCCACGGTCTGATTGCCTTACACCAAGTTGGAGAACTCCTAGGTGTGACATCCCTAGCCCCCGCTTGGGATTTGACGGAGACTGAAACGTTGGAACATGTAAGTCAAGGCTACATACCCCCGTTCATAATAGTTAGAATGTAATGCACCTGTTTGCCCTAGTAGTATGCAATAAATTGTAGTGGAAAAATTTACTACTCATGTGTAACTAAGTAGTGCTTTAAAGCAATTGCATTAGAACATGGTACCATAAAACTAATTATGTGGCGCCCCCAACTTCCATGTACGGACAAGCACGGAAATCGAGACACCCGGGATGATGACAACACGATCACGCACCCCAACGACACGTGCCGAGTGTGTGAAATGCAACACGTGTACAAAATAAAATGCAGCGGAAAGATTAGGTCAGATAACTAAGTACCAGAATTTAATACAATACAAAAATAATACAGAAATCCACAAGTCAACATAATACAATTTTCTTGTTCATAAAACAACCTCAAATAAAAATACAAATACAACATAGAATATAGCCAAATGTCCCTACTCCTCAGGTGGAGCCGCATCTTCGGGCTCAACCTCTTCAAAACCTGCGTCAAAATCTGCAGTACCAATAAATGGTACCACAGGTAAGTAAAACCCAAAAATACTCCAAGATAACAAATATAAGAATACAACAACCATTATGCATGCACATGATGACCCAAGTGCAAAACCCGAGAAAAACACCATTTCTCGAAAATCACAAGTTTCTTTTCCCACACACGCCAAAAATCACCATTTGGCACAATTAATAACCAGGAATAGTTACTTTAATTCCAATTTTATCCCGTATGCACCATGGCCTCCCCTAGGGACCATCCACATACCCTGGCTCCCTTCGTCACCCCACAGGTAGCGACCATGCGAGTGATACAATACGAGTGATGCCCAGTTCCGCGCCCACCGCGTACATAGCCAAGCATCCTCTGATCTCCGCCAGCACGAGAGATCACGGAGTCGGATCGAGAGCGCTACCATCTCGTCCAAGTCCCGAGCAACAGCTCCAGGGGACGACACTCAGTACATTCCGCTCCCGAGTGCCCAGAGGAGCTCCACCGAGATAATAACCCATCTCGGCTTGGGGGTGATACACACACACCCGAAAAGCCTTTTTTACAAAACACAGTTTCCACAATTGTACACACCCACGCATGCGTGCACTATGCCATGAAAATGACCAGTTACCAATAACCAACAGTTACCAACAATTTTTCAATAACCAACACAGTCTATCAGATAACCAATTCACAATTTATAAAACAGGTCATTGCAAAAATATATTTAAATCTTAAAAGTCTTTTGGAGAAATACTTACAGTGCTTTAAAATAATTTATGGAGGATCACGGAGGAACTGGAAGCACCAAAACAGCAACTGTCACAGTGCAAAAACACTGTGACCGAAATTCACAGTGAAATTCAAATTCTCACACGGGTTCAAACGAAAACTTGGAATTGATAGGGTAGGGCCTAAGGAAGGTGGGGAATCTAATGGTGGTGGTGGTTGGCCGTGAATGGCGGCGGAAATGGGTGGTTTACGGCCGAGAATTTCAAATCGGAAGTGGAGCTCGCACGGGCGGCTCCGGCGACGGATCGGGGCCGGGTTTGGGTGGAAAAGCTTGGTATTGGGCCGGTGAAGAAGTGGTGAAGAAATGGTGGCCAATGGTGGCCGGACGGCGGCGGAACGGCGAGGAGAAGCCGTAGGCTTCGCACGGCTCACGGCGGCTAACGGCAGCGTTAGGCGGCCTGAAAATTTATGGGTGAGGTCGCCGGTGGCTGGGGAACTGAACGGCACCGGCGGTGTCGACCACGGCGGCCGGCAACGGTGACAGCAAGGCCAAACCCGATTTGCACGTGAGAGAGAGAGAGAGAGAGAGAGAGATCGGGCGCGCGGGGGGGGAAAAAGCAGGAGGAAAAGAAAAAAAAGAAAGAAGAAAAAAGAAAGAAAAGAAAAAGAAGAGGGAAAAAGGGAAGATCCAGTCTTCCAATCTGGGTCCCCAAAAAAAAACCAACGAAGATGAATTTAAAACCGAAAGCTAATTAAAATAATCCAAACGCAGTGAAATAATTTAAATGCAACAATAAAAATTTAAAACTAAAAATAAATCAATTTAAATTAAAGATCATTTTAAAAGCCACAACAATAAATAAAATCTAGAAAGCACATAAAATAATTTTCACATCATAAATTATTATGAAACAATATTTAAAAACTCCCAAAATTTAAAAACAAAATAAATAATCACAAAATAAATTAAATAAATCCTCCATTAAAATACACTAAAATCTGGGATGTTACAATCTCCCCCCCTTAAATAAAATTTCGTCCTCGAAATTGGTAAGGTCCATCATTACGACTAAGACAATGATAAGGTTTAACTAAGGGTAGACTTAAGAAACATACCAGAAGGGTCAACCAAACAAATACGGATACTGCTCCCTCATATCGGCCTCTCGCTCCCAAGAGAAATCTTGAGCCAAAAGATCACTCCAAGCTACCTTCTCCAAAGGCATCGACTTAGATCTTAACCTTTGTTCCTTCCAATTTGCAATCTACGTCGGGGCAACCTCATAAGTAAAGTCAAGCTGATGTTCGATACGTCTTGGGTCGACAAAGCGAAACTCTTGCTGACCAAAACTTTTCTTGAGAACACATGGAACACATCAAGAACTATTCCAAATACTCTGGCAAAGCAATCCTGAAAACAACAACCCCATTCACCTCCAAAATCAGAAAAGGTTCTACTAATCTTGGCTAAGTTTTCCTCTCTTACTAAAACAATTAACGCCTTCCTTAGGAGAGACTTTGAGGTAACCCAATCACCTTCCTCAAAGGACAAGTCTCTTCTCTTTGAATCCGCATAACTTTCTGACAACTTTGCGCTTCCGCCATTTTATCTCTTATCACCCGAACTTGATCTGACCTCTCTTTTATTAACTCGGGCCCAACTAAATTACTCTCACTAGTCTCCCATTGGCACATCATGATTAATACTCCTAGAGCGGCCATGAAATCCAAGATCTCTATATTCACAAAACCTTAATACCACACCCAAGAAATCCCACTGATTAAAAGCTCCATTGATACTCGGAACTAACCTCTAATGACTCCTACGGTAAAACTTCCAAACCTTCGTTGAAAACTACACTTTAGTAACCTAGAGGTCACTTCCAAAGTTAACCATTAATAACGAGGTTGCACACACAATAATCAATCTCCAAATATAGGTATCTTCTCAAAATTTCAAGTCACTACTAATTCCTCAAAATTAATACAAAATTTTAAATTCCTAATTACAACCAAAGTATCAAGCTCCTGCCATGCATTCTGATAATCACCACACTTCAAAAATTTATGTCCTTAAAAAAAAATTAATATCATCGAGTACAAGGTGGCTTCATACCTACTAACCAGAAAATTCTTACCACAATTGATGGAAATATCCTCTTTCCAAAATCATGAATTATCACACAAATTACTCAAATAACTCCCGCTACTTTAAACAAGATCAATATTAATTAACCTCAGCATCCCATAATACACCCGCTCAACTTAGAAAAAAACTTATCTTAAAAGGCTCAAATTTTCAATCCACCAAAACTATTGCTCAACGTCCATGGATCTTAATATCTTATTAACTCACGTACTTGATTATGCTATCCACCATTGATACCTAAGCTTCAACTTCCAAAATTTATCGTACACCAAACATGACCTATCAATCTTCCTTTAAGTCAAATAACATTGTCCTTAACTCACCTAACTTGACGCTCCATTTCCAAAGAAAAGTATAGTCTCAAAAAAATTTAAATTCCTATGTGACCTCAAGTCACAATTAATTCCTTTAGGTAATCACAATAATTATTGCCAATCATCATTCCATCGAGTAACCTGCTTCGACTATACTCTTCGATCAACTCACCAAAACTCTTGAACTTAATACTGTCGTAACGACTCTTTAACAACACCTACCAAAACTACTTCCTCCAAGCCAAGAATGAGACTAGAACCCGTACTCTCCGAAATCCCTACAAACTCACAACTGTTACACGTCAATCTCGTGCATCCTTAGCTAGAATCAATATTCCTCCAACGTGCAAGTGATCTATCACTACCATTTCCATCATTTGGACCTACATCCTCGAAATCAACAAGAATCATTTCTTAAATCAACACCATCTTTATCCTTAAAATTGATATGGATCAAATCTTAAACCTACTATTGTAACCTCAAGCTGAAAACAATCATTTTCTCGAATTCAATCCAAATCTACAATCCTTAGAAAATACTCGAGCTAAATCATTACCTTCCATTTCCAAAGAAATATTCTCATTAAAATTCATATATTAATAATTCAGTTCTGATCAACCTCATCATAATGATCACAGACTAAACAGTCTCCAAAATAAATCAAGTTAGCACATCAAGCTCGAGGAATTAAAACTTAAATCTTATTACAAATCAATTCTTCAATCTTGTAATTCTAAAACCTTAAACCAAAAGAATCATTTCCTGAAATCCTCAAATTCGATGACCTTAAAGCTAAAACACACTTACTTTACAAACCTTGCAAAATTCTAAACTCAAAATAATACCAAAGTGCTAAACTGAGCCAGCAAAATTAAAATTTCTAATTTAACTAGTCCCTCAAGTGCTTGTTGAACCTACCACTTTAGATCCTATAAACTTATTTCCTAAAACTATAGGGCCTCAAACCTTAGATAACTTCTCATAAATCTATCCTTGAAATTCGTTGAACTTATGACCTCCTACTCTAAAGACTCAACACTTAATTCTACGGAACTTAAGACCTCAAGTATCCTAGGCGAACTAAAGCTATTCCCACCTTAGCTGCAACTTGAGTTCCCACTCCATACAGTTCACTTAGACCATGCCGTTCCCATCGAGTTTCGATATTAAGATATACCAATTCCCCATTAGGAAGAGCCACAACCAAAGATTGAGGTAAAGGCTCCGTGACCAAGTTACACAGCTGCGCGAAGGTGGCTGATACAAAAGACTAAGATGCCCCGGAATCAAACAACATACATGCAAAAAAAAAATCATAGAGACAACTCTACCTGAAGCACACATACATCCAAAAATTCAAACAAACAATTTTTCCCCAAACACCAATTCCAAAAAAAAAAAAAAAAATAAATAAATAAATAAATAAATTAAACTCATACTTGTAATCATTCCAGCATCATGAGTAGATGGCGCCTCATAATCTACGTCTCCTGGGGTCATGGCATAAACCCGAGCTTGAACCAGCTGTCTCTGATTAGATCTTCCGCTACGTCGGCCTCCCCGACTTGCTTGAGGTTGATTAGGGCACTCTCGATAAAAATGACCCGGCTGGCCACATCTATAACACTGGGTGGTCCCACTCTGACGGCAGTCACCCTCATGAGCTCTATTGCATCTGCTGCAAACTGGGGCTCGGCCCCCAATACGCATACCAGATGCTACTTGTGGTCGGGTCCCACTCCTCTGAACAAATTTCTGGGGAGACCCAGAACTGCTACCCTCACTAGCAAAATTCCTCCTTTTCTTACCTGGAGGGGAGCCTACAGCCAAACTATTCTCCCGCTCAACCATGGTAGCCAAATCAATTAACTCGTTGAGAGAGGACACCCGTTGACATATCACAAATCTGCGTATCTCAGGACGCAGACCCTCCTGAAACCGCTCCACCTGCAACTCCTCGGTGGCAATAAGGTGGGGCGCAAAACGCCCAAGCTCCAGGAAAGCACGGGAGTACTGGTCCACTGTCATATTGCCCTGAACCAGATTACTAAATTCCCGAGCCTTCTGCCTTCTCACAGCAGGTGGGAAAAATCTATCATCAAACTCCTTCTTAAAACGCTGCCAGGACACAGCAGCTAAAGTTCCAAATTCCCTCTCCAAAAGATTCCGCTTCATTCTCCACCAATTTGCTGCTTCTCCTTGCAACAAATAACTGGCATACAATACTTGTTGATCTTCAGTGCATCCACAAATCTCAAATGTTCTCTCAATTCCATTGATCCACCCTTCAGCTTGAAGTGGATCTTCTACCCCAAAAAACATGGGGGTCCGATACTTGAGAAATCTCTCATAGGAGCATCCCACTTGCACAGCCAGATTCTGATGAAAGAGATCTGCCATCCTATTCAATGCCCTGGCAATGGCATTATCCACCTCATTATTGGAAGATTCCCCCATGGGTTCCTTATCCTGCCTCCTTGGCCTCACCATTATTCTGTCAAATCACAATTCTCAACCCCACTTTAATCCCGGACAAAATTTAATTAAGAGTATTAGTAACACCCAAATAAAATATAATAGGACAACATAAGATAAAAATAATAAAATAAGATAAAATAAAATCAATCAAACTATCAACAATAAATTAAAACCATTAAAATAACATATTTCAAATCAAAATAATTTTTAAATCACAACTTTTACAAATATTCTGGTACTTCACCTATGGGACATGTGGCTTTACCCAGAGACGAACTGCTCTGATACCACCTGTGGCGCCCCCAACTTCCATGTACGGACAAGCACGGAAATCGAGACACCCGGGATGATGACAACACGATCACGCACCCCAACGACACGTGCCGAGTGTGTGAAATGCAACACGTGTACAAAATAAAATGCAGCGGAAAGATTAGGTCAGATAACTAAGTACCAGAATTTAATACAATACAAAAATAATACAGAAATCCACAAGTCAACATAATACAATTTTCTTGTTCATAAAACAACCTCAAATAAAAATACAAATACAACATAGAATATAGCCAAATGTCCCTACTCCTCAGGTGGAGCCGCATCTTCGGGCTCAACCTCTTCAAAACCTGCGTCAAAATCTGCAGTACCAATAAATGGTACCACAGGTAAGTAAAACCCAAAAATACTCCAAGATAACAAATATAAGAATACAACAACCATTATGCATGCACATGATGACCCAAGTGCAAAACCCGAGAAAAACACCATTTCTCGAAAATCACAAGTTTCTTTTCCCACACACGCCAAAAATCACCATTTGGCACAATTAATAACCAGGAATAGTTACTTTAATTCCAATTTTATCCCGTATGCACCATGGCCTCCCCTAGGGGCCATCCACGTACCCTGGCTCCCTTCGTCACCCCACAGGTAGCGACCATTTGAGTAATACAATACGAGTGATGCCCAGTTCCGCGCCCACCGCGTACATAGCC
Organism: Pterocarya stenoptera; assembly: GCA_003123785.1. Lineage (NCBI taxonomy): Eukaryota > Viridiplantae > Streptophyta > Magnoliopsida > Fagales > Juglandaceae > Pterocarya > Pterocarya stenoptera. Next base: position 210,615 of record QEOT01005072.1, on the reverse strand, counting down.
AAGCATCCTCTGATCTCCGCCAGCACGAGAGATCACGGAGTCGGATCGAGAGCGCTACCATCTCGTCCAAGTCCCGAGCAACAGCTCCAGGGGACGACACTCAGTACATTCCGCTCCCGAGTGCCCAGAGGAGCTCCACCGAGATAATAACCCATCTCGGCTTGAGGGTGATACACACACACCCGAAACGCCTTTTTTT
>QEOT01005072.1:93741-209167 GCA_003123785.1 Pterocarya stenoptera | reverse complement strand
TTTTTTTTTTTTTTTTTTGCTTTCATTTTGCCTTGCCTTGGTTAAGCAATCTTTTTAGTTCTTCAAAGGGCTAGAGGACCTCTGTGATAAATTGGTCAGCGGCTTCTAGTCTATCTACCAAGGAGGGCTCCGACGAGCTCTCAGTGCTTTCCAGCGCCTCTTTGATTGTCAGGGGTGCTAGCCTTTTGCGTCTACCCATGTAGGATTTCTTCGTGTTTTATCACAACTTTTACCATTCTAGGTTGGGAATGGTAGTTGAAGCTACAACGGTGATATTTTGAGAAATCTCAGCAAGTAAATACACAACATACAATAAATAACATAGGCATATAATGGCAAACCATGAAATGAATGTATGGATATGTACGTGAGATAGAACTTATGCAATTCGGCATTTTTAAAAACATGGAATGGAGATCTTGAGATTTTTTTCAATAAACATCTTTATCATCTTTTCATATTGATCATGTAACATATCATTGAGCTCATTGCCTTGTTGATTTCTTATAACATGTAAATGGACACATCACGGATCCCCTATGCATCGTGTGTTCTCCACTAGTAACTGCATCATCTAATGGCCCACATGACTGTGGTGACTACATCATGACCTTTTAACTTTATGTGGCAGCTTGCATATTTCACCTTTACTGCATATACATTATAACACAACAGTTCGCATATTTCACCATCACCATATTACTTTCCATGTTCTTGGCGCCTACTAGCTTTAGGTGCTACCCTGCTCCAATATCCTTTCCACAAGGATCCATCCGGAGTTGGCCGACAGTTTTTTGTCGACCCAGGGACTACCATTCTATTTTACACACTTCAGAGTGGATAGAGTAGTTCTAATAAGACATTCCTTTGTCCTACCATTTGGTGTCATTATAAAACATGTACATACTTTGCTTTGAAAACATGTGACATCAGATTTGAAACATTTTTTTTTATAAAACATGTGGACATGTGAAATGTTATGAGCCATGTATGCACGAAATCAAACACAGTACATTTCGGCTTATGGCTTGAAAATATTAGAACATTCATAAGCATAATTTGTTATGTAGGCAAACATCTGATACATATCAAGAATGGAGTAATGATGATCAATCCAAGCATATTCATAAGGACATGACCGAAACTTTCAAGACTTAAAAAAGCATGTTGCAAATCATCATCTTAACATAGGAGGAAATCCGAAACATCATAGACCATAGATCATGGCAACGTCATCATATAAAACTAAAAAATTATACACATTTGATCATGGCATGGTCATCATATAAATCCAAAACATCATACACATTGAAACATCACACACATCTTTTATAGCATGACCAATGCCCCAATTGGTCCTATACATGTGACCTGTTATCAAGAAAAGAATTGCAATAGCTAAATGATGGTGTGCAATATCGGTTAGCCATAAACCCCCAGTAATGAAACATGAAATGATGAGCATACACAATTGCAACAAAAGATGCAAAGTTTACACAACATATACGAATATTATCCAAGGTAAGTTGAGGGTCTATTTACAAAAATCCGTAGCAAGATAATACGAACAAGCAAGCTGAAATAAGGTTCGTGTAACTCATTAGAGACAAGGAACAAAGCCCTAATCCGACATGTGTGAAGTTGTTAGGGTTCTTTGTGTGTTCATGGAGGTACTCTAAGCATTCAACCTAGAGGCTTTTGAAAAAGAAAAATGATGGTGTATCTTTGATCTTGGTTAGGTCTTGGACGTGTAAATGATGTGTATGTGGTATGATTAACACTCTTTGAAGATGGGATAAGGATTTTAGATCCTCTAACTCTCGGCTTCCCTTCCTTGGGAATAACCCTAGTTTTTCCAAGAGATTTCTAAAGGTTGAAACAAGCCCTTGTGCATGTGTGTGAGTGTTCCTCTTGATCTCAAGTCCCTTGAGATCCTATCACCCTTGAGTTAGGCGTGTGTGTGTGTAGTGGATAGTGAGAGTTTGGACTTTACCGAGTGGCTCTCCTCCCTTGAAGACGTGACTCCTTGCTTGTGCTTTGAGAGAAAGGAAAAAATGGTGTTTGCTTGTAGAGAAAGTGTAGGAAAAAATGGTTTTGGAGCTTGAAAAGACAAGTTCTCTAAGTGGTGTGTAGGAGAGAATGGAGAGAAAGAGAGGTAAGTGCAAAATCCGAAAATGGCAAAGGGAAAGCCTTTGGGCGTGTGGCATCCCTTTTTATAGACCTCTTCAACTCACACCTAATTCCCCATTGGATGCTAGATGACCTATGCATGTATGCCATGTGGCGGGTTCTTCTCCCTTTGGCCGAAACTCTCCCACTTCCTTGTGTATCATTGCCTTGCTTTGGGAAGACCAAGAGTCCATTGGACAAGTGGCATGTGCCTTGCCCAAACCGAAACCCTAATGTCCTTTGGAGTCCTTCTAGCGTGTCTAGGTTCAATGAACCTTAGGTTCAAAGGTGTCTTTTCACCAAAAACCCTTCATCTCCCTAAAGAGTGGGTGTGTGCATGTATGCCAAGTAGCATGGGCATGTGGGTGAGTGCAGGCCACCGCTCTCTTTTTCCCATAAGGATCCTTCATCTTCTTGTGTTGCCCCTTCCCCTAGGTGACCCTTCCACTGCCCATGGCCTTCTTGAAACCCTAAAGAGTGACAAGTGGCGTGTGTGGGTTCGGTGGCTGAAAACCCTAGGGTTAGAGTTGGCTTCTCCTAGGCGCCTATTCCACTTCCAAATCATTGCCTTTTTCTAGAATGGAGGCCCCATCCAATGCATGAGTAACACTTGGCAGAACCTAGGTAGGTGTGAGTGTGTGTTTCCTAGGCTTGTGACACGTGGCATGTGGGTCTTGCCCTAGCTGTCCACCCCTTCCTCTTCCTCTCACAAAATTCCTTCTAGAACCTAGGTACTTGTGTGGCATGCAAGTCCCCATGTGTCTCTTCAAATTCCCAAGCAAGCCATCTTCTAGAATCCCTCATGCACTCACTACATTTGTGACAAGTGGCAAAAGTAGGTTGAAATCCTATGATGGGCGTGCAAGTCCCCATGGCCGCAACCGCAAAAGTCTCTTGGAGACTTGTGCCTTTGATTTGTAGCATTCCCATGTGTCCCTTCTTCTTCTTCTTCAAATCATTGCAAGCCTTGGAACTCACCAAAATCCTAAGGTGGCGTGTGGGCTTTTAAGGCTACAAAATCTTAAGGTCTCTCACCCCCTTTCCCCATATTGAGTCCAGATTCATAGTGCTCTTACATGTGTGACAAATTGTCAAGGAGTAAATGGGTTGGGCATGTGCCCTAAGTCTCACTAGGTTGCCAACCCTAATCTCAAAGGCTTGGCCGAATCTTATGGGCCTTGTGGGCTTCTCCTATGGGCTTTGGATGCTAAAATATTGGGACTATAATTTAATAATTAAAAAGCCCAATGACTTTAACCCTTTGCATAGCCCAATGTGACAACCTAAGACTGGCGAAGACTTGGCTAAATCTGGGTAATCACACTAGGCCTTCTGTTGTTTGGTAGATTCAGGGAAGAACCTATTATCGAATTCTTCCTTGAATCTCTCCCATGTGAGAGTAGCAATATTACCAAGCCCCCTTAACAGTTGCCTCTTAGTGTCCCACCATCTGCTGGCCTCCCCTTGGAGCAGGTGCCCAGCGTATTGGACCTTCTATCCCTCCGTGCATCCACTTATATCAAGGTTCTCTTCAGGTCGATGAGCCACTTGTTGGCTCTTAGTGCCCCTTTCGTGCCCATACAATTTGGGTATCGATATATGAGGAATTTTTTAAACGGATAGCCACGAGCCTCGCACCTCGGTGGCTCTTGCCTATTATTTTGCCCTTGGATTATTTGTTGCCATATTATTCCCATCATTTGGCGGATAGCTTCTTCTATGACTTGCCCTCATTCTAGTGGAGGATTTCCTTCCTCTCGTTCTCTTGTTCTTGGAGAACTCTCATAAGGTTTTCCATGCGCCATGAGCTCTTCCTCTTGTGAACGTACAAGGCTAACGCTTATCAGTCCTATTCATATAATAGGACAACCTTAGCTTTGGTTCTTGGCCCATAAACACACGTCCTTCCACACTATATGGTACGAGGATTCAAGCCCAGCAATTTGGTACCATGTTTTGTAGGACAACTATCGATTTACCCAGAGACGTAATTGCTCTGATACCACCGTTTGTGACGCCCCCAGACCCCGCTTGAAATTTGATAGAGACTGAAGCGTTGGGACATGTAATTCAAGGCTACACACCTCTTTTTCATGACAGTTAACATGCAATGCACTGAACAGATTTCTAGCAATACGCAATAATCGCAACGGAAAAGGTTCAAGTCTACGGAACGTAAAGCAATTTATGTAGGGTACCAAATGAAGTAACTACTAAAATCCCAATGTACTTGTTTTGAAACTTCAAAAATAAAAAATAAGGGTTTTAAACCACAACCCTTAGTACTTAGTTTACCACATATCCAAAACATTGTTCATAAGGGAATCCCCAAAACACATCCTAATTAGGCTTGCCTTTCACTATGATCTTCTGCAAGTCCCAAAGAGCTTAAGTACTTCACTAATAAACTTATTGGCTGACTCCAACCTTTCCTCTACAGTCGGCTTCGCAGAGCATTCAGGGCTTTTAGGGGCACCCTTAATTGTTGGGGATCCTTCTGCTTGCGCTTTCCCGTGGTCCTCTTCAAATCCTGTTACAACTTCTACCATTCCAAAAGGAATGGTATTGAAAACTACAACAGTGAGATTTCAAGAAATCTTAGCAAGTTAACCAAAAACATACAAGAAGATAACATAAGCATGTAGAGGCAAACCATAAGTATGACATGCATGGACATGAACTTGACTGACTCTGTCTAGAATGTGCTTTTAAGTGTAGAAGTGTCAAGTTGTATCAAGGATAAGTCCAGGATTGTATTCCATAGGGACTAACGATTATCAAAGCATTTGTGACATTTAATTGAAAAATAGATGATGTATGAGAAGTGTGAAAAGGTAAAATGGAGTATAAAATTCTTTCTTTTTGTATTCTTGTTTTTATGTATGTATAAACAATGAGCAAAATGAAATTTAATATATTCACAAAGAAAGATTTAATGAAAATGGAATATATGGTTGTGCTTTGAGGATCTCAATTTTGTAAATTTTAGAAAGATGGATTAAACCATAAAAGAAATAGCTACTGAAAATTTGATATTCTAAATGAAGAAATTGTAATTCCAATTCCTATAAGTAGCAAACAGAAATTTTAATTTAAAGCTGAAAATAACAATTCCAAAGGAATGATTTAACAAACACTTGAGTTGGGTGTGAGACTCTCTTTGTTTCAGTTTCTAGAATATTTCATCGATTAACATCCAGTCAAGGCATTGATAAACAAAAGATAAAAAGTTAAGCTCAAGTTTTGCAATATTTTCCTAAAGGCTTCACAACTTTACTAACCAAACACACTTTAACAATCAACTAAGAGAAGCCTTGATAATTTTCAAGTATTTGTTGTGCCTTACGTCAACAACAAATCAAGAGCAAGAGTTGCACTCTATTTTCAATTCAAATCTGACTAGCAACAAGTGAAATCAATATTCATCAACAAAATATTGCATTAAGCTAGAACCCAAAACAAATGAAGTCTCATTTCACAACCCAAGCTTTAGAAATTAGCTACACATGGTATTTCTAAAAGCAAAAATCGATCTAAATAAAACCATCATAAAATCTGAGAGCAAAATAGACCCAAATGGGTTAAACCCTAGACTGCCAATATTCTATCTCTAAATGAAAAAAACAGTAAAAGAAAAATAAAATAGAATGCTGAAAATGAAACTAAGAACCACTGTCTGAAAGAAAAAACCAAAATAAATCCCAGCAAAATAAAAACAAATCTCGTTGACAAGAGTAAAGGAAACTGAAAAGGAAAGTCTCAAGAAAATAAAATGCAAACTAGTTAACCCCTTCACCCAGAAATTTTCCTTCTTTTCATACTCCGAATCTTCTCTCCTTCCCTCTCTCCTAGCTGCGGATTGCACTCTCTTCATGCCTACACCTTCCAGTTGCTACAGAATGCCTTCCTCTCCTATCGCACGTTCCACTCCCAAAGCACAGCCATCAGACCACGTGGTCTTCCCTTAGGCCTTAGTTTAATCTTCCCTCTTCAAGTCTAAAGTCCCTCACGGACTTCACTCTCCAAACTCTCCAATGGGCCAAGACTGTACGTGGGCCTCCTTAAGACCATGTATCATAAGATAAAGAGCCGCCTGATCAATTGCAACATGGAAAAGAGTATTATCTTATTAAAGTATTAAAATAATCATTTCACATGCCAAAACCCAATTAACTCATATTACCTTATTAATACTCTTATTTTAATAACTAAAACTCATTTAACCCAAGATATTAAGAGTATTAATAAAGCATAATTGACCAAAACTCTTTCACTCTTGTATTCTTTTTGAAAGCATAAAACAAGTATTCACGTAACAGTCATGTAAATACCATTTTTAATTCATATTACTCACTCTTAGTTATTTAAACCATATACAATGTGGGTGGACACCTCACAACTCCCCTACGCACCGTTGATGGCATTAGACTACCTCAAGAAGGCAGATTGGCTCAAATATGGTAGGAAAAAGTGAAGTGATGGCACGAGATTACTCGAGAAGGAAAATCGGCACAAATATGGCAAGAAAATGTGAGGATCCCAAAAATTAGGGTGATATCATGCATGCGTCATTATTGTGGCCATAACTTTGCTAGTATGACAATTGTTGTGACAAGCTGGACCTAGATAGGTTTCATCCGTATTATTTTTTGTTGCCTTAATATTATTTTAGGACCATGAAATTAGGTCTAGATTGATAGGAGCCTTGGATCTATAGTTTAGCATCCAAAGCCTAAGAGAAAGGACCACTCAAGCCCTTGCATTTTCGGCCAACTAAGTGGTCTTGAGACCAAAAACCCTAGAAAAGCCATAGGTCACGGCCAAGCCATGTGGCTTGTGCTACTTGTCACGCATGCGTAGTCTATGAATCTGGACGTGATAGTGGACTAAAGGGGGAGGGGGAGAGAAGCTTAGGGTTTGGGAACCCAAGGGGGTTTGCACGCCTATCCTAGTGACAAGCCTTTGGACTTGCCACGTGTCATTCATGCATGAAGGATTCTAGAAGGGAATCATGAGATTCACCTAGGGGAGGCCATGGGCTACTTGGCCAACACACCCCACAGTCACCAAGGAACCCACCTTAAGCCACTTGTCATTTTGAAGAATCCCAAGAGATCTACAAGGAAAAATGGCGCATGGGAAGACTAAATGGCTGATTTTTCCTAAGGATTACAGGGGGAACACCAAGAGGCATTCGAATTTCTAAGCCACACGCCCACCCAAGGGCATTTTCAGATCCTCATGCCATTTGTCACTTACTTGTTGGTGGAATAAATGTTCTAGAACATTGGCCTTAGGGAAATGGAAAAGGGCACCACCCAAAATTACCCTTCTAACCCTAGATTTCTGGCTACCCTCACCCAACCATACCCTCACTTGCCACATGTCATCCTTCGGACATTCTAGAAGGCATGAGGAAAAGGAAGAGACACACATGGAAAAGAAGAATGATCCTCATGGGGAAAGGAGAGGGGGCGGCACACACACACACACCCTCCTGTAACGCCCATCTTTGTGGTGGGTTTTTTTATAAAATATTTTAGAAAAGACGACGGAAATTACCGTTTGATTTAAAACATTTTACTTTCGTTCCTAGGGTACAAGACTCTACGTTATAAAATAAGTTATGCTTTTTGAATAAAAAGGGTTTACAGCGGAAAACATAAATCTTAAAATGAAAAGGCTTCTCGTGCAGTTAAAATCCTCGTGCCTAGACTTCTGTGCTCTTCCCCTTTGGCTATGTCCATCCTGAGTGTACTGCTCATTCAGTTCCTGTGGGGGGAGGGACACATATAAAAACTAAAATGAGTCTAATACTCAGTAAGCATTACTTCATACAGTTAAAATATAGCAACATAGGTTTTCAATCATGCATTTATCATTCTATACATACTATTCGTACATGCATACATGCGTTACTTTGTAAACATCACTGGCCGGGCTTTCTTCTTTAAAAGAAAATGATTTTCTTTTCGTAAACGTTTCTCCCACCAGTGCCTTCATTTCTTAAATAATGTCATGCATTCATACATACTTTTCTTTTCACTTTCACAGGCCAGTGCACACTGTTACGCCCCACGTGCTAGGGTTAGCGGCCCTATGGCCAATGGATTTGCCGTAGCCACAGGTTGGAATCCCATTCAGTTAGAGTGCAGAATTAGGTGCACTACCAGATACTACTACCAGGCATTGCAATCTGCCCATTTATTCATTGGATACCCCTTTCATTCATATGATTGTTACGTATCTTCATACATTCATACTTTCATGCCTTTCTTTCTTTTCATTCATTCATGTCAGCTCTAAAGAGCTAGAGCTTTCAATCATTTCATGTGCATGAGCATGAACATTCATTCTTTTCTTTTCTTTCCATTTAACAGTCATTTCATGGAAAAAACATCATTTCATGAGAAAACATCTTTTCATGAGAAAACGTCATTTGGGGTGCGAGCCCGAAAATCATCTTTTCGTGCCATGTCCTTTCATGAAAAATACGTACAATAGATACTGCGTATAGTCATCCATTCACATGTGTGAGAATAATACTTTGGTTGCGTGAAAAGGGGCTGCCAAAGAGGGCCGTACATACTTATACTTTAAAAACGTCATGCTTATCGTGCTTTTTTGTAAAAAGTTTGCCTTTTCAAAGGAAAATCATTTCTTTTCTTCCTTTTCAAAGAAAAGTGTTTTTTTTTTTGTTTTCTTATCTTTTAGACAACTCTAGAAGGGCATGAACGTAACACTTACCTGGACTCCATGCTACTTTCATAACATGCAGTCCATTCATGCGCGTATCAGATGGTAACCTACATGCATACACATAATCTCAATGTCATTCTCTATCTAGTACATAAGCAATTGAACTAGAAATGGAGCTACCCTTTACTTAGAACACTCTCCTTCTATCCCGTGCTCTTACGTGTCCTTTACTATGATAAAACCTTCGGGAACCTATTTACGGTCACTACCTCTTACAACCTCAATGTTCTACTTCGATTGAACCCATGATTCACCTTAGGATTAAGACACTAAGACCTCTGTCTTATTTTTCTTATCAATCACATTTCGAAGCATGACTCAGACCAACTAAGTCACGTATCTCAGTCTTAGATAGTACACTCATCATTACCTTCATGTATCTTAGCTCACTCTAATCCTCATGACCATCTATACACGTCACATGGCTCTAAGCCACTCTAAGGCTTAAGCACCGTGTAACCATGCTTAGGACATATTACCCATTACATACTTGAATTCGTCCGGTACATGCGCTTAACCGGATTACACACGTACCTTACTCCTTTATCACCTAAGACCAACATATAATACATTGGTCACAAGCTTGTATGGACAAGTGCCATATTCCAATACCAACCTTCTCTTATCCGGTTAGCACGACTCTTCATGCTACCCGTACCTCTTGACAGTTAATCCCAACACTTGACACGACAAGATTCCATTTATAACTACACCTTACGTCATGCCATATAACTCGAGGACATTCCCAAGCTACACCGTGACCTCGTCACGTCACTTGACATATATCCTAACTCATCACCGCACGACTTCTTGGGTGACCACGTCACTTCATGATGTTGCCCAGTCATGCTTCCGCTGCACTACTCTGATACTTTCCAGCCACTTCGCACATATTCCCGGCTATAAACTGACTACACGGCGAAAGTCATCACCTTAGACTACGGGTCACATCACTACTATAGTACATAAACCACAACCCCACTTTACAGCACAATCCACAACACTACACAGCACACTTCCCAACTACGCCCAACACTTCACGTCACGACACATCACAACACCTTACTACACATCAATTCCATAATATTAACAGCACAGTCCACAACCCAATCAACTAACTAACATCTAACATAATTAACGAGGGATAGAGACTTATACCGTCGACGGGATAACCCGTGTGTTGCTCGCTAACCGTCACAGTCGATGATGCCGGAAGGGTCGTACGGGGCGGCTAAACCTCATATGGTGATTGTTTAGGCGTTTGGATAGTTAGGTGTGGTCTTGGAAGGGCTCATGGTGGCCTTATGATGGCGGCAAGGAGTGTAACATGGCAGATCTAGCAGTGTACAGTGGTAGTTAGCCACGTGTAGTGGCTGCTTTGGCCATTAGAGGTGGCTAGGGATGTAGATCTGGAAGGGGCTGAGCATGGAGGGGCTTGGGAGGACCCTGGTGACGTGGTGGTGGTGTCGATTGGTGGTGTGGTGGCTTTACGGTGACAGGTCTAGCTGTGAGGTGAAGGAGAGCCTATGAGAGAGTGAGGGAGAGTGAGCGTGCATGGTGGCTCGGCTGGACGTGGGGGTGGCTGGGATAGGCCGGTGATGGCCAAAGGAGGCTCCGGTGGCGGTGTGATGGCCATAGGAGGCAGAGCTTAGCCGTGGGTATGGAGAACCCGTGCGGTATAGGAGCTCCGTACGTGCGATCTAGGGGAGGCTATCGACCATGGGACGGAGGGAGAAGGAAGGGGGAGACTCAGGGATGCTCGTGGCGGTGTCCGGTGGCCAAAGTGGTCACGCACGGCGACGTTAGAGGCATGCATAGTGAACCCATGCATGGAGGAAGCTGTGTACGTGCATGGGAGGAAGGTGGCTGCATGGTGGAGGCTGATCTTGCTGGAGGATGATGGCCGGTGGGAGGGGAAGCTACCGTGGAGGTGGTGGTGCCGTTGGGTGGCGCACGGCGGTGCAGTGAACACCAAGCCCATTCGGGCCTTACATGGCCAGGAGAGAGAAATGGAGAGCGTGGGAGAGAGAGACTGGGATGGGGGAGCTCGTCGGAGGGTGGTGGAGCTGATGGTGGCGGCGGTGAGGCTTGCCAACGCAAGGTGGCGCCGGGCTGCGCAATGGAGCAGCTCGGGTATGGGGGAGAGGCGTGTTGTGCAAGCCGAAGGAGAGGGAGGAGAGAGAGAGGGTTGGGGAAAAGTGAGGGAGAAAGAGAGAGGACTAGGGTTTTATTCTAAAACCCTTCGTCTTGGGATCTACAAAACGATCTAACGGTGGACCTTAAACACTGATTCAAAATGCATAAACATTAACTTAATTAAAAACACTAAGAGGAATTAATATAGAATATTATTTAAAACAATATTCCTTCATCATTAATAAAACGATGAAGTCTTAGTTAACATATTTAAGAGAAGAAAACCATTAAATTAATTTAAAGCTTCCGACATAATTTAAATCACGTAATATTTTAAATAATTGAAATCATTTATATAAAATGATTTCCCATAATTATAATATGTTTGGAGCTCTTCAAAGATATTATAATTGAGTTATTTAAAATATTACTTAGTTAAATAAGGAAGAGAATATTCCAATTTAAAATACACATAACTTCAAAACACAAAGCTAGCTTTAGAAATCACATAGTATCTTTAAAAACACTCCATTGGGGTCTGGCATGCATAATGGGGCACGTAGTCACTAGAGAGAAGCGGACAATTACGTCCTCTCCTCCTCGTAATAAATTTCATCTATAGAATTTGCTTACATCAAAAAGAAGAAAGGAGCGGGATGTTACACGTCCACACGGCAATGCCACCTGGCATGCATGCACACACTCCTTCTTGCAAAGATAAAGGGCTTTGTGTCATTTTACGTTTATGCACTTGAGATACATTGAACCTAGATGTTTTGGAGAAGGGCAAGAGAGACTTTCGGGCTAGCCTAGGGCAAGGCACACACTACTTTCCAAGGTGGCCTTTGCACTTCCCAAAGCCACCCAATGATGAGGATTTGGGCCAAAGAGGAACAAGGCCATGACACTTGGCTAACATGCAATGACCCTTGACCAACCAATCAGATTCATGAGGAGAAGGCTATAAAAAGGCCATAAGCCATAAGCCACACGCCCATGCCCTTTTTCCTTCTTGCCATTTTTGGATTCTAAGCATTTCTCTCTACACTCTACTTTTCTACACAATGCTAGTGTAGTTTCTAACACTTTCCTTCCAACCAAATGACAACTATACACTCGAAGGAAGGCCACTGATTTAGTAGAAGTTCCACGGTAAGAAACGCTACACTTCAATTTCCTCTCTTCTCACAATCACACACGCCTATTCCAAGGTGTAGCAGATCTTAAAGTAAGTTTAAGATTCTGAAGAACACACACACACAAATAGTTTCATGGGCTATTTCATCTTTGAAATGCCCTAGGATTTTTCCAAGGGGAGGAGGCCGAAAGTTTGAGGACTCATATCCTCAAGGCATTCGGCCATGACACACACACACTATTCACATGCTCGTGACCTAGCCAAAGTCACATGAACTTGAAGGTCTTTGTACTCTAAGCCCTTGAACCAAATGCTTGAAGCCTCACTTCAAGCAAACAACCAACCCTAGCAATTTTCATGACACGCACACACGGATTAGGGTAAGACTCTTGTTCTAACAAGTTGTACCAATCTATTACAGCTTGCTAGTGCTTATTCGAAGGATTTTGTAAGTAAACACTCAACTTAGGTTGGTTAACATGTGTATATTTGTGTAAATCTTTCTTTGTAATTGTTACTTTTGATTGTTAATATATGTTTTACTTGGTTGAATATTCTATTTTGACTTTGTATAAGATCATGAAAGAGGTTATATGTTTTGGATCCATGTTGAGAATGCCATGATTTACATGCATGTGTTTCGCTTTTACTTACGGTTATGTTGATATCTCATGTGTCATGAAGATTCAGTTATTGTAAGGTTAAGTGTTTCGGATTCATACGATGTTGTCATGCTTTTATGCTTTGATTCACCCTTGCCATGACTTTTATCTATCATGCTTCAAGTCTGGAACATGTTAAAGTGAAATTTCTCCATGTTAATATGCCTTTGATGTTTTGGCCAAGTCATGTTCTTCTATATTCATGAAGTTGTTTTGATATTTCATGTGTCCTATGTTATCATACCATGATTTGAATATGTTACACTTGATGATTTCATACACGGCATTTCATGTGTCACATATCAAGTGCAAAAAGGAGTACGTCTTAAGTTTCATGTCACATGCATTTGGGTAAATGGTCTTTTTAAAAGAAAAACAAAAGTATCTAAAAATGTTTTATCACGACCCCAAATGCTAAGATGGGGGAATGTCTTGGTGGCACTCCACTCTCCATTCTAGAGTGCTTGAGAATGAAGTAGTAACCCCTAGGTCGACAAAGAACCGTCGACCTGCCTCGATTGGATCTTTTTGGAAAGGATGCTGGAGTGAAGTAGCACCTAACGCTAGTGGGTGCCATGACTAAGACTAATAACTCGATGAAGTACTGTCGTGTTATAATGATTTTGAATAAGACGTATTCACCACGTGTACGAACTGTTAGTGGTGCGGTAACTAGCAAGAATATGGGTGCTTAAGGGAGCCGTGTTGTGTCCACCACGTGTTATAAGAACAACGCAATGAGTTCATATGATACGGATCATGTGATATGAATAACGTAATATGATATAATACGATACGATATAAATCACGTGATATGATAAGATATGAAATGATCTACACGAAAAATGATGTTAAAGAATGTTTTCTGAAAAGTCTAAAGATTCTGTTACATGTCTTTGAAAAAGGTTAAGTGCATAAGTCAAATTTAGGTCACATCATGTGTCAAGAACATGTTCATAAATGCATTCCATGGTTTACCACTTGTATGCATGTTAATCATCGTATGTTGTATGTTTACTTGTTGAGATTTCTCAAAATCTTATTATGGTAGTTTCCACTACCATTCCTCACTCAGAATGATAGAAATTGTGACAGGTGTAGAAGATCACCCCATGGTGAAACGCAAGAGGACTATGGTATCCCCGACCAACGAGGAGGTACCCAAGAACAATGAGAGCTCGTCGGAGCCTTCCTTGTTGGATAGGATACAGAACGCCGACTGACTCATTTATGAGGCACTGCAGCTCATTGTCGAGCTGAAGAGATTAAGAAATAGGACAGAGATCAATTTTTGGAGAAAAGAAAGAAGCCCGACTAGTTGTGAGAAAAAAAAAAAACTATTTTCCTATGCCCAAAAATATGTTTTGGATTTTCCAGTGAATTAAGCCCTTTTGTGATCGGTCCCTTTGTTTTGGGGAAAAATGTTTTGTTGGTTACCCATGTTTTGGAAGACAATGAACATATCTTTCATTGGGTACTTTTGATATGAATGTGATGTTAAAGGCAGTGTTTGGGTTATGCTTAGTCTTACGGTACCATGTATTAAGGCAATTGCTTTAGGCGTTGCCTAGTTTCATACGAACTTTACATTTTCTGCTGTACTAATTATTGCATACTACTAGTATACATAGGAGCATTTCATCTTATATGTCATGTACGAGGGGTATGTAGCCTTGTGTTACATGTCCCGGCGTTTCAGTCACCATCCAATCCTAAGCGGGGCCTGGGGGCGCTACAAAGCATGGTATCAGAGCAATTACATCTCTGGATTAACCCACACATTGTCCTAGGAATACATGGTACCACTAACTAGGTTTGAGATCTGTAGTTATAGGCTTTGATCGTATAGCTATAGGCTTGAATCATGGAGGAAGTGAAAATAGAAGGAAGATACGCGTGTAGAGTTGCGAATGCAAGTTGAAGAAAGATAGCCTTTCTCTAAGGAGATTGACCTACACTGGTTTTTGTATGTTTCAGAAGAGAGAAAGAACCATGGTACGAAACCTACATGAGGATACTTCTCCGAGACGTAGAGACCAGGAGGCTGGAAACCCTCCAATAGAAGGAGGACAGGCAATAGCGAAAGCTATTTGCTAGATGACTGAGGTAATGTGCAATCAGATAGCGCAAGGGCAGAACGTTAGGCAAGAACTGCCCAGAGGAGGAAATCAAATATGTCCATATGAGAAACTTTTAGTTTATAGATACCCCAATTTTATGGGAACAGAAAGACCTTTGAGGGCCAATAAGTGGCTGGTGGACTTGGAGAGGACCTTCAACATCAGTGGAGGCATGGAGGAACAAAAAGTCAAATATGCCAGACACATACTCCAAGGAGAAGCCGGTATATGGTGGGAGACTAAACGATAGTTGTTGACTCGAGAGTTAGTAGATCTAGCTGCACTCACATGTGATCGATTTAAGACGGAGTTCGATACCATATGATTAGTCTTAAGGCAATTGCTTTAAGCTTTGCCTAGTTTCATACGCTGCATTAATTATTGCATACTGCTAGTATACATAGGAGCATTGCATCTTATCTATCATATACGATGGGTATGTAACTTTGTATTACATGTCCCGACATTTTAATCACCATCTAATCCCAAGCGTGGGCTGAGGGCGCCACAATCGCGCATATAACCCTATTCTAAAAAACTCTTTTAGGCGCACATATCGTGGTCACCACGCTACTCTTGGTGGTCCCTATCTTGAACCCAAAATCATTCTTTTTCTCTTTTGAATCTTCAATTTAAGTTGACTCTTCTTTTTGTGATGATATTTTACTTTCTGTTTTGATATGAGTTTTATTTATGATGTGGGGCCAGATTTTGGTAAGATACTTATTTTATTCCTTGTTTGGGTTGTCAGCCTGACTTCTTTAGCTATTTAAGCCCAGACTTAAAGAAGGATACCCGACTGTTTTGGACTTTTAAACCGTAATCTCCAAATTTGTCTCAAAATTCTCTCTATTTGTATCTTTCTCAATTTCAATCTCTAACTTCTGTTGAACAACTAGCTGCCAAAATAATCCCTATTCTGCCCTACATCAATAAATGATGACAAAACCCTTCTAAACCAAGGATCCATTCCTTGCTTAGTTGCCAAACCAAAAGGAAGTTGAACCCTCACAGACACTGGGTAAACCAAAGGAAGTCGAACCCTCAAATTATCCATTGACTTTCTTGCTGAATATTGGGCAGGAATTTGAATATAGACTTTCCTGTAGGTGAATGGAAGGTAGTAAGACATTTCGTTGCTGAAGTATCCTCTCAATTCTGGAGGTTGGGTATCCTCAAATTTAACCAAATTTCTCATTATTTTCCATCCATCCAAATCAATTTCATCGATATGTTACGTAAAGTCACTAGAAACTTTAAAGGACTTATGAATTTCTAGAACCATCAAGTATCTCATAGCTTAACCCCCCCCCCCCCAAAAAAAAAAAAAAAAAACATTTAGTTTAAGATCTGGTTTCAGTCATTATAACTTCTCCTTTTCTCAATGTACAAAATGTTCATTGCATCTACACAATTTGGCTCCCTCCCCGTCTACGGATCCATACATACAAGTGGGGATGGAGATGTTTGTAGCAGTATACATGTACTTAAAATCTAATCATGTTAAATTGGAGCCGGTTAGAAATAATCACTGAACCTGTAAACGATGTCAGTTGAGGACTTCTTTGCATTCAAGGAAACCCACCATTGCTATCTGTAGGAAAACGAAATATACAAAGCATTCAATTCTGGTACTTTTCATCCCACATGAGCTGCCACTTCAGGTTTGCCAGTAATGTGACTGGAAATTCTTGTTATAAGTCAGGCATGGATTTGGATTTGAAGAACTTTGCAACAGCCTGGTAAAGATCCTCTTCCTCAAAAGGCTTCGAGACATACCCATCCATCCCACATTTCAGGCACTCATCATATGTGGCATGAATCACGTCGGCTGTCATGGCCAATATTGGCACATGCCACTCTCTCCTAATGGTGTCTATATCATTAGCTCCACCATTCACTTGCTCATTAGCATTACTCTCGATTAGGCGTATTCGACGAGTGGCCTCAAACCTGCAATTGGAGGAAATTTACATGTTTTGTTGCGATGACAGTACCAGTGGATTGTACTTCAAGAACATTTATATATAAATGATTCAACTTGTCCAGCCAAATGGTCTTTAAGCAGATAATATTTTATCTTAGTGCCATATGAGAGGCGGGGAGCTTAAAACTTAGACACCCTAAAACATGTCAAGCCTTGAATGAGCAGAAGTTATGCAAAAAGGATGTTCAAACCAAAAAGATCAGTGAGTTATACGGATACTAACTCACTATATGGAGAGCATTCACGGCAAGCTCTCCAAATTGCCTTTAATCAAACTTTTGAAAATTTTAATAATTCCGGAGAGCAACTATAGCAAAGCTAAATATCTTTTTGATCAAATATTATATTCAAGCCTCCCCTAGCTCAAAAAATGCCCTTATTCCTACTTATCAAAAAATAAAATGCCCTCTCCTAAAGCAAACAAACAAGCATCTCTCTTCCTTGGATCTCCATCTCAACTCTTATTTAGAACATGACCGTTAGAAGAAGGCAAACTTTAGAGAGTTCAGTATTGGGAAGAGACGAAATTTTAAAAACATATGATGGTTAGGAAAAAACGTAGTTTCAAACATATCAATGCTGGAAAGAAGTACTGAAAGAATATAGACTGGGATGTATAGTGTTTTGTAAAGGCGGGTAACTAATATATATATATATATATATAAAAACAAAAAAAAAAAGGATGGTTTTTTAGCTAAAATGTGGCTAAAGTTTTGAGGAGCCTCATGTGAATGGTCTAACCATATATTTGACAGTTTAAGGTAGAAAGGTTTTATATGTCATTTTCATTCAGAAATTTAGTAGTAAATATGTTGGGATAGTAGATTAACCAGAATAAAGGCAGAAATGACTCAGATTTAGCACTCACTTTCTAGAACTCAAATCCAAGTTCTCTGCCAAGGTTTTGACTGATTGTTGCTGTAAACAATTCCTTGTGGGTAGAAGATTATTTCAGAAATGTTGCACCTTTCAGTCTGGTTCACTACTAAATAAAATTCCTGGTTGGATTTTTCTTTCAGTTGATCACCCCAAAAAACCAGCCCCCCAAAGAATAAATAAAATAAATGAATAAAAATTAAAAATTGAGGTATTCATCTCCTAAAACATTGGAACAGTTGAACAATAAGTATGCAAGCCTTGACTGCCAAGAGATATAAATGTCAGATATATATGCAGTAGCGAACAAACTAGACAGCATCAGATTGGTGTTACATCATTTTAACTACTAATAGAGGGATTAATTTTACCATGATACATTAAAACAACCCACCATTAAAAAATGGTACCATTTAGATAAATGGTTGCACATACACAGAATATGTCTCAGCTGCCAAACAAAGTATACAAAGTTATGATATGTAGGTACCCATTAATTGAAACTAGTTGAAACATTGATTGCAATGCTCTTAATCTTTTCTTTGATGTCACAGGGTGGAACAAATATTAACGTAAATGTATTAAAAAGGGGACAACTCATCAATAAGTCACAATATATAATGATTTCATTCAAGAATTTTAATACATACCCGTCCATTTCAGGCATTTGAATATCCATGAAGCAGGCATCAAAATGATGTGGTAGTTGAAGCAATGCCAGAGCAGCTTTCCCACTTTCAACGCACTCCACATCAGCTCCAAACTTCTTCAGCGCACCTGCGGCAACCCTGCGGTTAACCCTATTGTCATCAACAACTAAAATTTTCTTGCCACAAAGCAGGCTCTGAAGGTAAGAAGATCCATTAGGCATGTCTTTCCCCTGCCGTGTCTTCTTCCCTATCCCCAGCACCTGTTGAAGACATGCAGCAACCATACTTGCCCTCAAAGGTTTCATGATCACAGTATCTGCAAAACCTGCTGCCTTTGATTTCTCAAATTCGGCATCAACAATATTGGTCGCGAGAAGAATCAGCTTAGGCGCCTGAAACATATTCCCATTCTGTTTCCAGTCTAATAGTCGAACATTCAGCCCTCCTTCCTCACCAGACATCCATGATTCCTTCTCAACAAGAATTAAATCTGGCTGGAAGTTTCTGTCATAGTAGATAAAGTATTTTACTCAGATTTTATTTCATAATATTGTAAATTTGGCGTTTGTCTGAAGATTATAATATTAAATTTTTTCATTTAAAAATGAGTTTTTTTAAGAGGTGTTGTGCACAAATACGTGGCATTCCTTGTCCAACTAAGATTTTGCTGTGTATTTAGACCCAGGTAATGTCATGCTATTGCAATGTTTAGTCTATCTATATGGGAATATGATACAGATACAACCCTTTTTACAACCCTTTCAAAACTATGGTTTAAATGAAGAGCATATTTGGAAAATAATTATACTACTATAACTATTTCACAACTTACTTTACAAAAATTTCTTCCATTTAAAATAGAATTGTAAAAGGAGTTGTATCCCTCTCATTGCTCTTTTGTTGTGTTCAAGAACCTACTTCATTGCACTCAATTGTTGTTTCCACAAATACCATCGGTTAAAGAATTTGAAGGATCTCATCAAATTGGAAATTTATATAAGACAGGTGAAGAAGAAACAACAAGGATACACTGTTCATAAATCGAAGGCAACCCTGACCCATTGAAAAACCAAAAACATGCGCACAATTTGCTGTCTGAAGCATGGACAATTTTACACAAATGGGCAACATACAAGAAAAATGGTACAAGTGTTGTGAAAAATTTGGGATGTGATGGTACAATGGTACATTAGTGAGACTTTCCCTCTGGGCTGTGCCAACAAAATCTGATAACGTTGTCATGGCTTTGCCTTTCACATAGAGATGCATCATTCAAAAATTGAGGTGGGGGAAATCAGAAAAAGAATAAGATAATAAAGGAGAACTAACCGAGATGTCAAAGAACCATTCTTTCTGCACATAGCAACTGGAATCTTGATGCTACTAGAAACTTCAACGAGGATACCTAGTCTCTGTAAATGGTACCTAGTTACAGCAGCTCTAACTGGTTTCTCATCAACTACTAATGCTTTTAATCCTCTAAAACCAGAAGGCAAATCTTCGTATTTAGGTTTTTTTATATCATAGAAAGCATCTTTCTTGCATCTTTCAAAAACAGCAGTGAATGAAAATGTGCTGCCAACCTGAGGTCGGCTTATGAAATTTATCTGACCACCCATTAGCTCAACCAGACACCTGCTGATGCTCAGGCCGATACCCGTTCCTCCATAATGTCGAGAGGTTGAGCTATCTGCCTGCATGAAGGGCATGAAAACCCGATCCTGGGCAGAAAGTGGAATCCCAATTCCAGTATCCTCCACACATACCATCAAAGTGATATGTTCGGCCACTTTATTTGCGTTCATTATGTTAGGTGACGCATCAGAACAGAACTCTTCATCAGCAATTAGATGCTTAAACATATCCCAACTATTCCGCTCATCAGCAGCTTCAAACCCACTCAAGGTTTTAAACTGATGACCACCAGATACAAATAGACCTCCATCTGATTTACCATTCAGACAAGTTTCAGCATTTTTATTTACCATGGCCTTTGCGTGTTCAGCTAGATGGACTTTAACAAGTACATGTCCACGTTCAGTGAACTGCAATATGCGCATTGTGGTTAATATTAACCATCAACTAGATTGGAAAAGAAAGGGTGAAATCAGTGGTTGATAAACAGACTAAATAAAATTCACATCAAGAGGACAAACCATAAACTTCCACTAGTACAGAAGATCATTGCCTGAAGTGAAGTTCACAACATAAACCAAATAAATTGCTCTGTATGAAATAGATAGTAGCTTTGATGATACACGTACTTTAACAGAGTTGCCCACAAGATTTGTAATAATCTGCCTGAACCTCCCTGGATCACCCATTACGATTTCAGGAACTTTATCAGAAACAAACACTGCCAGCTTTGTTTCCCAATTTGTCACATATCCAAGTTCAGAGGATTGTAGAGTTTCAAAATACATCATGAAAAATGCCATAGTTGGTATCAGAACCCATAGCAAGACTAGCGAAAATGATAGATTAAACATGAGATGAAGAGAACAAATAGTGGTTCATATTTACACCAGGTCAGGTGGCCATATCGGTCTACAATGATGATGAAAAAACTGGCTTGCTTCTGAGCTTACCTCAATGCCTTTGTTTCTAGACTTCTCAGAAAATAAAGAGAGGACATCATCTAGTATTGATCTGAGGTCAAATGGGACTGCTTCCAGCTCTAACTTGCCAGCCTCAATTTTTGCCCGGTCAAGCACCTCATTAATTAATGCTATAAGTGCCTTCCCACAGGCTTGTGCAGTTCGAGCATAATCCCTCTGAGTTGAACTCAGCTCTGTACCTAAAAGGAGTGCAAGCATTCCTGCAATTATATGCAGAGTTAAAATTTCATCACTTGTTAGATAGCTTTCAAGAGAAAAAAATAAAAAGAAGAATAAGAAGACATAACATTTTCAATTGAGAAGAAACAATTAGGACTTTGAACATACCTAGGATGCCATTCATGGGTGTTCTAATTTCATGAGAAACAGTAGCTAGAAACTGGCAAGGTTGGAAGTAAAACTCATGTTACATCGTTGAAGCCAGGAAATTGACTTTTTGAAGTACGCTTTATAAAAACATCAATAGTACCTGCGATTTTGCAACATCTGCAACTTCTGCTCGAACTTTCAACTCCTCCATTTCCTGAAAATCATCTTCGACTTTAACAATGTGAATTCCTGCACCATATAAGATATAACCTACTAGTAAACCAATCACGAAGAACAAAAACGCCGTGCTGAGTGCTGTCCATGACACAGGTGCCTTCTGATGGTATCTGCTCAAGATACAATGATAAGCATTTATGAGACAAACCATGGAACTCTTCCATCTGTCCGCTGAAAATGTGATCAACAGCTGGATACACTTACCTACATATCATTTGATGCTTCCGAAAAGGATCTCCAAAATCAAGCCTGCTCTCATGTAAAAGAGAGGTGTCACCATCTCGATATTGGTGACCATACATGATCAGGGGATTAGAGGAGTTGGTGACATCATACACATTCACTAAAATCGCCTGATTCCCAGCAAGTTGGCCAAGCAAATTCTCCACAAGGGACTCAACATCAAAGGCTCCACCAACATATCTGCTTGAAATCAGAAGTCCATTAGCAAACATCTAGAAATTTCCACATTAATTTGAGAAAATGAAATAAAAGGCTTCTAATTTCTAATCCAGTATAAAAGCATTGGCATTGGCGTTAGCCAAATGCCAATGAAAGTCATATTTTGAAGAATGTCCACAAAATTTCTACAACATTGGATTAGCTAAACACAATTCATTTGGAAGATGAGCTACAATAACTTCATCCCTAGAGTCATATATGAAGAGAATTGTAACATCTTCATTCTAATATTTTATTATTTCCTGTGTTTCCCTTTTCCTTCCCTCTAGTGTAATTTCATCCCTACAGTAACTTCATCCCTAGAATTACGATGCATTTTCCTATTATTAATTATATTTTTATAAAATAATATTAATCATCTTTCTTTTAATATTTTTTAAAATATAAAAATAATTAAGAAATTATTTTTTGCATCTATCTATAATCATGCAAAAATGATAATAATATGATAAAATATGAATAAAATTTTTGTTAATTATTTATAAAGTTCAAAATAATGCAATAATCTTATCTTATAACAAATTATAATATAAGTAATGTACATCTATATAATTTAATTAAATAAATATTAATAATTATTTTATTATTATAGAGAGTGTGATGGCTAATCCAATGTAGATTTCAAGTTTTGAGTGATTGGCTAAAAGTAAAAAAGTTTCATATTAGTCAAATTTTGAAGATTGGAATAACTAATCCAATGCCAATGCTCTAAGGCCATCAAAACATATTTTAAAGATGGGTAAAATAAAAAATAAAAAAATAGAGGGAGAAAATAGAGCTGCCAAGAGGGATCATGCTGAACCTTCACATGTCATAGATATGAGGAAAGTGATAGTGGGGAGTACTCTGCTATTGCTAATGAGTTCATGCATAGAGTGGAAGACACACAGATGTTCGCAATGCTCAAGATTGGTGCGAGTAATGAACATGGTCTAGGAGTAAGGCTCACATGGCATGTGAGTCAACAAACCATCACCAAAATCATAAGCTCAGAGTTTAGTGTGTGGCTAATTTAGCAAATACAAGAAAGGGAAAAAAAAGGCAATAGGTCAACTTATCTCACAGTTTTACAAGCACTGTAAGAGTCCAATATGATCGAGAATTGATCTTTTACCCAAGTACACAGGAACTATACAAAACATTCACCCAACTAGCAAAGGGAGAAGGTGCTAAAAATTCATGGAAAGTAGAAATTGAAGACTCTACACTATTGTGGACCACTATCTAGTAATACAGGGTTTTAAGGAGGATTTGACCTCCAACACTTTTTTCTCAGTCTTTATAACAAAGCCAATTTCTTTCCAAATACACCATACAAGCTGGTGTCATCTTCGACAATAATTCACATTGATGACTCTTACATGGTAGGAGATCCACTACTCAGGAATGCATCACCCACTCTATCCTGAATAAGAAAAAAATCATACTCCATAAAGCACTACCATGCTCACAATTTTTTTTATTAGTAAAAAAAATTTTTATTGATCAAAAGAGTAAGCAAAAGCCCAAGTATATGGGACATATACAAGAGAAACGCCTAACCGTGCTAGTTTAGTGATCCTAGGAAATCATGGAAGGTCATGCCATCAAAATCAATTACAATCGACCAATGGAGTAAAATATTGAAAAACAAAGTTCTAAGCTCATCCATTAACCGATCTTGGTCTTCAAAGTTTCTATCATTCCTCTCCCTCCAAATGTACCACCATAGGCATATTGGTACCATCTTCCATGTAGATGCAAGTTGAGAGTTGCCCCGAATGCTACTCCAAGAAGCTAGGAGGTCACTTACCCTTCTTGGCATCACTCAAGCTAATCCCAAACGAGCAAAAACTTCATTCCACAGTTTTTCACAATGAAGTAGTAGATGATCAACGGACTCTCGGCTCTTCTTGCACATACAACAGCAATCCATGACTATGATTTGACATTTTCGTAAGTTATCTAGAGTGAAAATCTTCCCCAAAGAAGCCGTACAAAAAATGTTGCCTTTAGAGGTGCCTTTGTCTTCCAAATGCTCTTCCATGGAAATGTATTTGTGTTGTGTGTGGTCATGGTGTGGTAGAAAGATCGGACTGTGAATATCCCTTTCTTAAGAGGGACCCCAAAATATCATGTCTTCACCTTCCCTCGACAAACGGGAGGAGTACACAAGATCAAATAATGCCGAAAAAATATCAATTTCTCAATCTAGTGCATCTCTAAGATGGGCCCCAAACCAGTCCATCGTCACTGTTGCTTTCCACCCAACTCGAGTACAACCTATCAAAAAACAATGAGAAGGGATCCACTTCCCAATGGAGAGAATCAAGCTTCTTCATTTTTTTTTTTTATATTAGTCTTATTTAGAATTACCCCATGTCTCTCGAGCATGTGAGGAACACATGATTTTGAATAATATTAATGGAAACATGTGCTTCTCATGTGCTTAAAGGACATGGCAAATTTACAGACCGGTCTAAAGGATATTGCTCCAACCAGTTTGGCAGAACACTCAACGGCATATGGAGGAAAATGGAAGAGCTAAATTTCCTGTAAAAAACGATATTGTCTCGGGAAAAGAGATCCAGATGATACCAAGTGTTCAGCACTAAAAGGGAGATAGTAATTTGACTAAGATATCATTAGTGACAACCTTAGCAAAACTCAAGCTACATCTATGTTTATACTCCAAAATGACTACTCAAAATTATAATTGGAACTACATTGCATCACTATAAAGTTATTTTTTTATTTAACTGGAATTATTATAAAGTTAAATTCCACCTAGTAAGGCACCAATGAGAAATTTGACACTCAATGCACCTTTGCATACCCATTTATCCCTATCATGCTGCTCTCATCTATTGTGAGACGTGATATGGTGGGGCGTCACACACTGCATCCTCAAACCACCACCTTTCACCAAATACAACCCTCAAAAAGATGCAAGCTCCCATTTGGTCAGTTTACAGGTCAACCTAATAACCACCATGCCAAATTCAATGGGTTCATAAACTGTTAAATGCACACACTTAACAAATA
Organism: Pterocarya stenoptera; assembly: GCA_003123785.1. Lineage (NCBI taxonomy): Eukaryota > Viridiplantae > Streptophyta > Magnoliopsida > Fagales > Juglandaceae > Pterocarya > Pterocarya stenoptera. The sequence continues at coordinate 184,020 of QEOT01005072.1, read as the reverse complement.
ATGCCAACCATAAATTTTGAGAAAGTCTTACAATCAGAAGGAAAACTCAGAGGACTTACCCTGCAGTTGCTTCTATGCGCTCTTGAACTGTTGGGCTCAAAGAGAGCTTGGTTTTGTAAACCGGGAATGTCAGCACAACACCAAGATGATGAGATCCCAGCAGCCTGAAAGGGCTTGTCAAAACGGCTTTCCCGGTAGCCCTCGCCCTCAAAATGTTTTCTCTGTCTTCCTACTTTATGAAGAGGCAAATTTGCAATCCATATGAAACACCAAACTTATACATTACTTGTACCATAAACTCAAGCAAGTTAAGCGAAGTACCTCTCCAGACATCATGTCAAGTGATTCAAGATAAGAAACGCTTTCCTGAGAATATATGACAGGAGCGTACTCGTCTCGCACAGGTGAAGGCTCCGTCTCCATTGTCTTTATTGTCCAACCATTTTGCCTCTCAAAATTTCCCCTTTCTGAATTAATCACTCTCTGTGCATAGGCTACCCCACTCAGTAATGGCCGCTCAAAAGCGGTTCTAGCTGTGTACTCGGCAAAAGTTCCCTGCATTTTTGCAATTAACAGCACCTAATTAACTTCTATTGAAAAATACAAACACTGCATAATCACCTGAATTTAACACCCCAATTATCGTTTCCTGTGAAAATGAAAAGTCAACTTAAACAGATCTAGTACAATAATTTGGCTAAATTTAACTACAGTCCTCGTTTATATGGGAACAAAACGGCCGAAGATGCCCGGATTCCAAATTCTTCTCTTTCCCTCAATAAACTGGCAACCAATCGAAGCCTAAACCATTTTAGCTCAGAACTCGAGCACACGTAGAAACACAAACCTGATCAATTGCTGAAGGGTTCTTGTAATAATGGAAGGTGGAAACGAGGATGGCGAGAGCGTGAACATGATTAACGCAAACACTAAATTGATCTTGCAACATGCTAGCTCTCTGATCACACATGCTTCCTAGTACCTCCTTCCTTCGCACTTTATTATCGGCAGCCATCCTACTGTATATGGTCATGCTCAAGCAAGCCATCGCCATGATCCAAAGCAGCAGAAACTTTGGGAGCCAAGCCCTGTTGGCTTGAATGAATGTGTACCCTCTTTTGGTCCCCATTTGCCCATTCAATCTCCCAGCGACAGACTGATGGCGGCCCTGCTGCATCTTCAGACGCATTGGTACTAAACTCCCTTTCACCCCTCTAGCTCTTTTGTCTCCTCTTCTTCTTGTTTCTGTGTTACCCCCTTCATATCTAAGCTAGAAAACCCCAAAATTATGTATACACACAAATATAAAGTACTGTCATTTTTTTAGTAAGAAAATAAAAGGAGTTCCGAAAAACTTGTTAGTTTATCAATTACAGCATTGTTTTGCTTATTTAAACCTCCTAAAAACCATCAGAACACCCAAAACCAAAACCAAGCAATATCTAACAATTGCAGAACAGCTCTCTCTCTCTCTTCCCACCCACCCGGGTAGAGACCTATTTGTACGCTAGAAACTAGGAAGAGAGAAGGTCATACAGACCCAGAATTTGAAATGAGGAAATCCAAATACTCTATTCTGAGAGACAAGCATGGCTCTCCAAAAAAGGAAAAATAAAAAAACAAAACAAAACAAAAGCAAGAAAGAAAGAAACGAAGAAAATTCCCAAAAACAGCCTCTGGCCCTCTTCCACTTCTTGTGTAATGGAAATAAAATACAGAAAACAAAAACACAGCGTAATGTCTTCCGCAAATCAAATAAAAAAGGGTGAAGTTTGTTGACGCGTCCGGACAAAGAAGAGTACGTTCACTGCTTTTCCTCCTTTGAATAGTCAATCAATCAAATGCCACAGACCGACCCCGATACATACTACAAAAACAGACGCACAACAAACAGCGAATCGCACACAGCCCAGAACCAAACAGAGAAAGTATGCAACTCTATTAAGACGGGAGAGCCGGGAAAGTATGCGTTGTACAATGTTTACATAATGGGAAAGTGCTATTAGAATAGGTGGATTTATTTCACGGCGGCTTATTATATTTTGTCCTACGCTTTTTAGGATTTTTCAAGATACGCTTGTCTCTCTCTCTCTCTCTCTCTCTCCCTCCCCCAAAGGCATCTATCTACCTGTCTGTGTTGCTGTTCTTTATATTCCACATCAGTTAAACACATCGAAGCTGATAGTTGAACTTTCCAAACTTTCGAAGCTGATAACTACAGAGAAGATAAAAGAGCTTCCAATGGGCCATATTTTTGTCTATTTTTTTAACAAAACCCAGCATCCGTTTTGGTTGCTTGGTTAACTATGATCTTCCACCCCAAAGAATTAGTTCTTTCTTTTCAAAGTCTAAAATCCTCACGTTCGATCTTATTCTCTTCTGGGTTCTTTCAATTTTGTTCTGTTTCTAAAATTTCTTTTGTAGCTTTCATAAATTGTGCTACCTCAGTTTGGTCGGAATATCAGACATGATTTCGAGTTTTGACGGAGAAGTTGCCAGAAGGTCCAGAAGGTGAGGGACCAGAAGACGTCGCCATCGCAAATCTTTGCGATAATTAAATGGCGACAAGGCCCAGATCTCATTCCCTCCTTAATTACCTCTTTACCCTTCTTTCTCCGACCGAATGCCAATAATGTCCCCCAGAGATCTATTTAATTATGCTGGTAATTAATAAATTAATCGAGAAGACTTCCATTATTACTGTAATGATAATTAATGATTCTTAACTTCGGATGCTGCCTCAATTCTTACCTTATGTTTTATTCACGCGATTTAATTATACAATCATGATGATCATTGTTGATGACATTTTTCATCTTCAATTGATCTTGATCAAAGACCTACAAAAAGGAAGAAGAATGGGTTTAGTGTGACTGATACACCTCCTATGCCTAAATCAAGAATTTGGATGTATTACTTGGTAAAAAGGGATGTGAAGATCATACATGGGTTTATTGTTGTTGCTTCCTTATATTGGGTTGAATTGTCATTGATAAAAATAGTATATTTTCCTCAGATCTCGAGATATGATCACGGAAAGAATGATTTGACATTCCAAGGAACAATACCCCGAGTATCTCATCGTTTCCTCAATGGTATATATATGTCATTAAGGTTTATTACCAAAATAATCTTATCGAGGGCGACATGACCTTGTGAACTCGAATCATATGTTCCTGCACGTTTCACAGCCCGTTGGGCCCATTACATAGGCCTTTTACTTCGTACCCTTGGGCTCGCCTATAAGAAATTTAAATAACTCTCCAGTTATCTCACAAATTCCTACCACGTTGGTGTGGTGAGAATTTAAATATTATGAAATGTTCATACCTATCACATCATTTGCTGTGATTGGCTGTTTGTATTTGCGTGTCAAAGACGCTGCAACTGCCTCATGTCTACCCTTAGTCAAATCACCAAATCATGGGATCGCAATGATTGTGCAGTCAGACTGTCCATATTCTTCCTAGGACATTTCAACCCTCGCACCCTAGGCTATAAATGGTCCCCTCCGTTTCACAGTCACCTCTTTCACCTTTGTGCATTCTTTTCCTTATTGTCTGTGTTCTTCGTCGAGACTCATTTTCTTTTCTTTGAAATTCTTCATCTGATTCCATGGCTCATTAGAGTTCTTCTTGTAACTCTCCCTCTCTTATGTCCTCTTTTACACATGACGTTCCTATTTCGAGGGTTATGACTGGTCGCCCGGCTTGACCAAGGCGAACCTTCGAAAGCTGAGGGATTCACGTGGAATCCCCGATTCCATGGTTCTCAAGGTTCTCCCTTAAGGGGTTGTCAATGAAGATGGCTTTGTTGAGAAGGTGGCCTTTACGGTTTGCTTCCTTTCTGTCGCCCAGTGTGCAACATCCTCGGCACAACTTCCTCTCTGTTCTCGTTCTTGCTATCACCTTGCTTGCTTCAAGGGTCACCTCTCAAACACCAAACAGTGGCTAAAGAAATTTTTCTTTGTTTTTGGGCAAGGATGGGAATTTCCTGGTAGAGAGGCCAATAAGGCAGAATTTCTAGTCTACAGCATTTGGGAAAAAGTCCCTTATGATAAGTTGTGACTGTTACCCTTTCCCAACGGGAACAAGTCCATGTAGAGAGGGTTTACTCCTGGGTTGAGCACAACCAAGAGTATGTTTGGATGGAAGTCCTTTTGATAGGTTCTTTGTTATGCCCAACTGCTCTCACATCAGTGGTCACCGCCTACCGAAGGAGCTTGAGACCTCCCAGGGCAAGAAAAGGGCCATTGTTACCCTGCTAGAAAGGGAAGGGAAGTTGTCCAGCATCGAGGTTGAAGGGGCGACTGAACCTCTGTCTCATGGATCTCCTATTTGAGAGGGCTCCCTGGACTCTGAAGACCTAGGTGATTTGATTGGCGAGGTCTTGTTGAACCTTTCTACTGCCCTTGACTTTGAGTTCCCTTCACGGGGACTCAACTCTGTTCAATCACCTAATATTATCACCATCGACCCCACCAGTCACCTTGGAGTTGGTCAATGAAGAATATGCATACATCGACTCCGCTTTTACTTGTGGTCTTATGAACTCTGCTGCTGGCCACCATGACATGATCTCGACAGGCAGAGCCGAGATTAGAGTCATGACTGATGAGGCTCAAGTCAGGACTGGTTCTCAACGGGAGGTCGGGGAAGGGGAGCCTACCTTGGGCTCCTTTCCCTTTACTACATTTGGAAGTGAAACTCTGATACTTCACCTCAATTTAGAGCTGAGAGGGGGTTGGGTGTCGATTCCTTCCTCCCATTTCAATGACTCTTTGGGGGTGATGAGGGGGCTTCTTCGCCCCCCATTGTTGAGGGGCTTTCTTCCTTCCTGATTCAGGCGGACGACAACGCAGCATGTATAGACCTGGTGCCCTCACAACCTATTGTTGAGGTTAAGGCTTTGTCTGAGGCCCCTGAGGGCAATCCTAGCCCTTATCTTTTGGAGTCTTTCCGTGGCTCGGGGCCCCTGCCTCGAGGCAATGAGGGCACTGGTAAATCTTGAGCCCTACTTGTGGTGGGGTCCTCGGAGTGAGATGACTTTGTGCAGGCTATGGCATCACGATTAAGGAACTTCCTTTCCTCAGTAAGCAATTTGTTGATTTGAGTTCTCGTTGCTCCTTTTGGGCTTGGATCTTTATATATATGGTTTTGGTAGGGCATTGACTAGCTAGAGGCCTGGATCGTCGACGAACAGTCTGGCCTGGAAGATGAAGTACGGTCTAGTCGTATGTTCACCTTCCTGGCGTGAAAGGAAATTGTGTGCCTGGAAACTGAGAAGACTGAGCTAGAGGTTGTCATTTACCAAGCTGGCAGTATATCCGAACATTGGAGGTCCACTTGGCTGGCCTGCGGGAAGATGGGGTTGTTCTCGGCCAAGAGCTCAACCAGGCGAGGAGGGAGGTTGCTCGTAACCACTTCGAGTTGAGGGTGCTTCAAGAGTAGCATTCTTCCAAGCAAGAGAAATTGTCCCGCTTTCAGGCAAAGTTAGAAGGGGTGAGGAAGTGCTATGGAGAGTTAGCAAATACCGTGGCAGATGTTGTTTAAGCATGCCGCCACCTAGCGTTAAACCTGGAGGAAAAAAAGGGAGAGTTGGAGGGGTTGTCCCATTGGCATAAGGCGATGAAAGATTACTATGAAGGGATGAACAAAAGGTAGAGCTGTCGAACTCCCTGTAACGACTAGGCAACAGGGTTAGAGATCATGATCAATGCCTTAAGGAGTTGGATTCCGAGTTGGTTGCTTTTGGCTAGGAGGTTGCTCGCCTTTCTCCTCAATTTCTAGTGGCTAGATCAGCTTGTAACAGAACTTTTGGTTACGGCTATGGTGCCTATCTAGAGAGGTTAAGAGCCTTCTTGCTAGCGAATCCCCGTAGTGAATTGACGACTCTAAACCTCGAGCAGTTCAAGCCTAATCGGGCTACTAGCCAATATGCTGACTCGCTTGGGCATGACACCATGCCCGATGCTTTATTTTTTCTCTCTTGGCTACCCTTGCCATCTTTGTACAAACTTGATATTTTGAGTGAAGAGATACTTTCTTTCGTGCCGATGAGTCATAATGGTTGTTTCTTATTATTTTGCTTTATGTGTTCTGTGTTTACTTCAATATCCTTAGTGCATTTTCCAAGCATTGCTATGGCGAGGATGGTGTGGTCTAGGGACTCATGCGCTTTACAATTTATCCATAGAGAGTTTTTGGATTGGACTTGACATTAATGGTTGAGGCTTTCAGAGATTGAGGACTTGTGCGCCCTTTTATTTATCTATAGCGAATATTTGGACTAGTGGTCGAGAGTCACGGAGTCTGAGGACTTGCAAGCTCTATTGTTTACCCACGTCAAGTCTTTGGACTCGACATTAGTAGTCGAGAGTCACGGAGTCTGAGGACTTGTGTGCCCTATTGTTTACCCACACCGAGTCTTTGGACTCAATATTAGTGGTCGAGGGCTGGAGACTTGCGCGCCCTATTGGTTACCTACAATGAGTCTTTGGACTCAACATTAATTATTGAGGAGCTTTGAGCAAGAAGGTGAGTGGAGAGAAATAACCAATTGCTTTATTCATCAACTTTATTCAAAGTTCTTCATGCTTTATGTAATCAAGGATAATATTTCTTTAGGTGCTTCACATTCCATGGGTATGGCAGCTCCTTTCCTCTAGCGTCTTTTAAGCGGTATGTGTCGGGTCGTAGGTTGGTGATCACTACGTACAGCCCGTCCCAATGGGAGTCAAGTTTTCCTTCTTCCTGTGAGGTTACTCTGGCTTCTCTTAAGACTAAGTCCCCTATTTTGAAGGCTCGGAGCCTAACTCTGTAATTGAAATACTGTTCGGTTCTCCTTTTGTTAAGGATCGCTTGAGCTTTACCTTTATCTCTGTGTTCGTCTAGCAAGTCGAGGTTCTCTTCATGTGCTCTATCGTTCTGCTCTTGGTCAAAATACTCGACATGATATGTTGGCAACCCTATCTCTACCTGAGCCATAGCCTCACTCCCGTATGTTAAAGAGAATGAGGTCTTTCCTGTCGAGGCTTTTACCATGGCTCTGTATGCAGACACTTGGGAGCTCTTCTACCCAACTCCTTTCTCATTCGTAAGTCTTTTCTTTGGCAACCCGAGTAGGAGTTTGTTGGTCGCTTCTACTTGCATGTTGTCCTGGAGGTGTCCCAGGGAAGAGTATTTGAACCGAATTCTCAACTCCATGCACCAATCACGATAATGCTCTGAGTCAAATTGTCACCCACTGTTCAGAATGATGCTTTGGGGGATTCTGAATTTGCATACGATGGTTTTCCATAGGAACTTGGTGATATTTCTTGTCGTGATCATTGCTAGGGGTTTTGCCTTCGCCCATTTGGTGAAGTAGTTTACCACGACAACCACGAATCTTGCTCCTCCTTTCCCTGGTGGGAGAGTCCTACTAGGTCCACCCCCAACTTTGTGAACGGCCATGAGGACATTATGGAGGTCAACTCCCCTAGCGGGCAATGTGATACTGGGGCAAACATCTAGCACTTTGTGTATTTCTTAACGAACTATTTTGTGTCCTTGAGGGCATGTGGCCAATAGTAGTTGTTGTACTGCAAATATTTGCAAGTGCACAAAATTGTAACAAGTAATAAAGTATTTTAAAAAAAACGGATGTCGAACCCATAGGGAATAATTATGTTATTGAGTATTGAAATTTACTAAATTAATTATTATTTGAAAAATTGAAATTTGAAGAATAGATTATCTAAATTAAATTGAAGAAAAGAATATTAAAATTAAGATTTTAAAGATTATAAGAATATATCTAGAGCATTTGATTTCACCTAGTAAATTCCACACATTGTTCTCTCAATGGGAAAAAGGAAGAAAAATTAAATCAAAGAATGAGAGAAGGTAAAAGATGCTTTCTTGATTTTTTTTTGGTCTTCCAATTGAATATTTTTCTTAAAGGTGTAGCCATGTACTCCTTGGAGATCTCTCCGGCCTCTTCATTCCTTAAATTTGATGGAAGCGGTTTGAGTTCAGGCTTTGGTGGTTCCTTAGATGGTAGTGTTTGAAATTCAGCTCCATAAGGGGCATCGGTCCTGAGCACTTCTTGATTGCCTATTTGAAAGCAAGAATGTACCTTGTTGGGAGGAAATTCCATGTCTTCAAATACACAAGTGAATTGCTCCTCGCCGACCCTCAAAATGAGTTTCCTTCATTGGACATCATTTAAGTTTCTCCCCGTTGCAATGAAAAGTCGGCCTGTATCAAAAGGATCTCCTTGTCCTCCTCCATGTCGAGCACGATGAAGTCGGTTGAGAAAATGAGCTTATCAACTTTCACCAGTCCATTCTCAATGAATCCTCTCGGGTATTTAATATATCTGTCCGCCAATGGTAGAGAGATGGTTGTCGGCTCTACTTCTCCAAAACCCAGTTTCCTGAAAACAGAGGGAGGTATTTGATAAATACTTGCGCCTAAGTCGTATAGAACGTTATCAAAATAGAAATTTCTTATAGTGCAGGGGATGGTGAAACTCCCCAGATCTTTCAACTTTGGCAGTAGCTCCTTTTGTAAAATTGCACTACTCTCCTTGGTTACCGTCCCAGCTTGTTAGTCGGTTGCATCCTGCTCAGCTTCTTTCACCTTGGACTCCATGTTCTCGGCAGCTTCTGCATCTCGCTCGGTATTTATTGTTCCATGCTCCTCCAACTTCCGCTTATTCGATAATATATCCTTATTTATTTTTAATTTTTGCAGAAAATGAATTGGTGGATCATAAATTGAAGGAGAATAAGTTTCAGAAGTAAACTCCATGGATTTCTTGGATTTTGCAACCCCTTCATTCTCTCTAGTCTTTTCAGCTTGTTGGTCGGTCGCCTCCCGATCGGTTTGTGTCACCTCGTACTAGGTTTCCTTCTTCTCGTTCTCTACATTTTCAACTTTTGTATCTCGCTCGGTACTTACTGTTTGTGGCTGGTCATATGTTCTCCCACTTCAAAGTGCTATGGCTTTTACATGCTCCTTCGGATTGGTCACAATGTTGCTAGGTAAAGTCCCTGTTGTCCTCTCGGTAAGCATGTTGGAAAGCTGACCGATTTGCACCTCAAGATTGCGGATGGATGCCGAGTTATTTTGGATCACCATATCAGTCCTTTGCATGTATTGCATGAATATATCCTCAAATGCCAACTTATTCTCCTGTTGTGGAAACTGTTGAGGTGGTCTAACTGGTGCTTGAGTATTTTTCCATGAAAAGTTAGGGTGATTTTTCCAGCCGGGATTGAACGTATTTGAATAAAGATTGTTGTGATGTTGGAAGTTAAGCATGTAATGAGTTTGTTCATAACTCGGTTGGGCGAAAGGGTTCCCCACTTGGCAATCTATACTTGAATGATTTCCTGCTCAATGATCACAAACACCATTAGTTTGAATAGCATTAACGTTCATCTGACCTATTTGTTGTGATAGATTTGCGATCTGTGTCTCCAATGTAATAATAACATAATCTCTAAACGCCCTATATTCTTGGTCAACCATATTAAATTTGGAGGCAGTGACCGTTGTCTTCTTCTCTTTATTGTACGTCTTGTTATCATTTTTTTTAAATAAATAAAATAAAATCCAAAGTAGTAAAAATTTAGCTGGTATCAATATCAATAACAAATAATTATTCCTCGGCAACGGTGCCAAAAACTTGTTCGCATAAAAATATATCTGTAAGTGTACAGAATCGTAACAAGTAGTAAAGTGTTTTAAAAGAAAACGGTTATCGAACCCACAGAAAAAAATTATGTTATTAAGTATTGAAATTGACTAAATTAATTACTATTTGAAAAACCGAAATTTGAAGAATGGTTTATCTAAATTAAACTACATTAAAATTAAGATTTTTAAAAATAATAAGAACAAATCTAGAGCGTTTGACTTCATCTAACAAATCCCACACAGTTTATTCTCCCTTGTTATAGATTCAAATTATCTCAAGTTGTTGATAAAAATCCTTTAACTATTCAATATTTGCTTTCAAACAATACCAAAAATATCTCCAACTAATAACTCCATATCTCTATGTGAATTTAACAAATTGTAGACTTATTAAGTTCTTTTGATTTTTCTTGAAAATCACACTAGTTGCGGTAAAACATCTATGCTTTTGCTCAACTAATGGTGTTTAATCCTAGAGCTCTAATCACAAATCACCTCTTGGTCTCATTGCAATCTAATAGATCGAGCAATAGTTAGCTAGAAAATTGCAAGCAGTAAGAACAAGGAATAAACACTCAATCATGGAAATATCGAAAATAAAATAATTTGGAATATAAATTGTGTGTTCAGTGTTAGGCTACATCAAAGCTCTAGAAAATAATTAGTTCATAATGAAAAAAAAAAAAGCAAAAACAAACGAAACTCAAAACAAAACTCTGATTCAGAACTCCCTCTATTCATCCCATAAATCTAGATTAAATAGATGTTGAATTTCAAATCTGGAAACAAGATAACTGTGGCTACCATCTCGCTTAAAAATCTGGAAAATAATCTCTAAAGATATATGTTAACATAAAATGAAATATCATAAAAAATAACAAGATTATCTAAAATAGAAGATTTAGTAATATGCGGTTTGAATTGCGGAATTCAGAAGGATTTTGTCGCCAAACAGATTCATTGTGGAACTCAGATTTGGTGGTCAACGTATTTATCTTAATCGGGAGGAATTATCCCACCTAGTAGATGTCGTATGCATTTAATATAACTGATGTGGAGTTCACAAATGGATGGGCGTGGAGGTCACAAAGACCACACCGCCCTCTTCTCGCCTACCGATTAGAAAGACTCCCAATCGAGATGAAATACTCATCTCGTCAACCTACCGAGTGGTAAAGCTGCTCGCCTTTGCTGGTTGTCGCCCACAATTTCGTTTAGGTTGGTGTTTGAAGTTGATCGGTTAGACTGGTCGCCACGTCTTCTCGCCTCCCGAGAAGTAAAAGATTTCCCTCATCGCCTAACTCTTCTCGCCAATTCTGATCACCATTGGGTCTCCTCGCCTACTGAGAGGAACGATTCTCTTTGCTTCCCTCGGTACATGGCTTCTCACCTAAATCTTCTCATCTCTCTTTGGATCTCGTCTTCTCTCTTCGATATGGATCCTTAGTCTCTTCTTTTGTACTAAAATGTTCTAATTTTGCACTAAATCTTCTAATTTCTTCAAATCCAAGAAAATAAAGAAAACATAAAATAAAATAAATAAAACTGAAGGAAAACTGACACTTTTCATAAATGAAATAATAATAAAATCCTATCAAAATCCTACTTATCAAATATTTTCCTTGAAGGCGTAGCCGTGTACTTGGAGATCTCCTCGTCTCTTTGTTCCTGCAAGATGAAAGCAAAGGAATAATATTAAGCAAAAGAAATAAAATAAAATCAAAATCAAAAGCGCTTTATTTAAAGTCTATAGCTAGACATTATCCTCTCATCATTTATTACTGGTAAGATCGATGGAACACTTTCCGAGTTAAAGTCTCCATCCACATAGGGTTTTAATATATGTCCATTTTCTTTAAATGTGCCTTTTGTCTCGTGATGGACTTCAATTGTCTAATAGGGAAAGACACGGGTCACCACAAACAGTTCCGACCACCGAGAGCTCAACTTGCCCGGGAAGAGTCGAAGTCTTGAGTTAAATAATAGAACTTTTTGCCCGACTTCGAATTCCCTTCTCAGAATATGCTTATCATGCCATCTTTTAGTTTTATCTTTGTAAATCCGAGCATTCTCATAAGCATCATTACAGAACTCATCCTCTCGTTGATCTGCAGTATTCTATTCTTGCCAACTGCTTGTAAATCAAAGTTCAGTGTTCTCGTTGCCCAAGGTGACATCCCGATCAGTATTTTGAATGGTGTCCGATAGGCTCATAGCGCATCATCTAACCTTCTCGCCTAGTCTATTCGAGAGACACTCACAGTCTTCTCCAGTATGCGCTTTAGCTCTCGATTAGACACCTTGATCTGGCTGCTTGTTTGAGGATGGTATGGTGTCACCACGTGATGGGTAACTCCATACTTAGTTAGTAGTGCTTCAAATTGGAGATTGCAAAAATGCTTGCCACCATCACTGATTATGGCCCTTGAAGTGCCGAATCCGGAAAAATGTTCTTCTGCAGGAAATTCACTACGACCCTCGCATCATTGGTTGGCAAGGCAACCGCTTCCACCCATTTGGAGACATAATTTATAGCAACCAAAATAAATTTGTTAGAATATGAGGATGGAAAAGGACCCATGAAATCTATACCCAAACATCAAATAATTCAATCACCCAAATATTGTTTAAAGGCATCTCATGTTTTCTAGAAATGTTGCCAACCCTTTGACAATGATCACATAAATTACCAAAATTAAAAGAGTCTTTAAAACTAGTCGGCCACATTGTAAAACTTTCGCTGCCCTTTTTGCTCCACCAAATTGGCCACTTGCTTCCAATGAGTGGCAGTGTCTGAGTATGCTCTCCATCTCCTCTTCGGGCACACATTTCCTGATTATCTAGTCCATGCAATGTTGGTGTAGAAAAGGTTCCTCCCAAAAATAATATTTTAAGTCGGAGAAGAACTTCTTCTTTTATTGATATGTCATCTCAATCGGTAGAATTCTGGACACCAAATAATTTACCATGTCGGCATGCCATGGAACAACTTGTATAGCCATTAATTTGTTGTCTGGTAAGGCCTCATTAATTAGAAACTTCTCCTCGCCAGCTGCCTCTTTAAGCTCCAGATGAGATAAGTGGTTGGCCACTACATTCTTGGTACATTTCTGATCTTTTATTTCGAAATCGAACTCTTGTAATAGCAAAATCTATCTTAACAGTCTTGGTTTGGCATCCCTCTTTGACAACAAGTATTTAAGAGCTGAGTGATCGGTGTAGATGACCACCTTTGAACCTATTAAATAAGAATAAAATTTGTCAAAGGCAAACACAACTGCTAACAATTCTTTTTCAGTAGTAGCATCATTAAGTTGAGCTGTTGTTAAGGCCCGACTTGCATAATAAATAACATGAAAATTTTTATCTCTTCTCTACCCTAAAATAGCTCCTATAGCATAATCGCTAGCATCACACATTAATTCAAAAGGTAAACTCCAATCCAGTGATACAATGATAGGTCTTGAAATTAATTTCTTTTTCAATATTTTAAAAGCATTCAAGCATTCATCAGAAAACTCAAACTGAGTATCTTTAATCAACAGATTGCAAAGAGGTTTAGTAATTTGGGAGAAATCCTTGATAAACCGACGATAGAACCCGTCACGATCCAAGAAACTTCTCACGCCCTCCACATTGGTCAGTGGTGGGAGTTTGTCAATAACTTCTATATTTGCTCGGTCAACCTCAATTCCCTTGAAGGAAATGCGATGATTGAACACTATTCCCTCCTCAACCATGAAGTGGCATTTTTTCTAATTTAAAACAAGATTTTTCTTCTTGTATTCTGCAAAACCAAAGATAAATTAGACAAGCAATTATCAAAAGAGTGACCAAAAACAAAGAAGTCATCCATGAAGACTTCTAAAACTTTTTCCACCATGTCCGAGAAGATGGACATCATGCATCTTTGGAAAGTGGCTGGCGCATTGCAAAAATCAAAAGGCATGCACCTTTATGCAAAAGTACCATAAGGACAAGTGAAAGTGGTCTTCTCTTGTTCTTCAAGTGCAATGACTATTTGATTGTAACTGGAATATCCATCTAGAAAATAGTAGTAAGCGTGGCCGGCAAGTCTTTCTAACATTTGATCAATAAAAGGTAAGGAAAAATGGTCTTTCTGAGTTGCATCATTCAGTCTTCGATAGTCTATGCATACTTGACATCCCGTGACCGTCCTCGTCGGTATAAGTTCATTGTTGTCATTCTTGATCACGGTTATCCCTCTTTTCTTTAGGACTTTCATTGGACTTACCCATGCACTATCTGAGATTGGATAAATGATTCTGGCATCTAAAAGCTTCAATACTTCTTTATGCACCACTTCTTGCATCGATGGATTCAATCTCTTCTGGGATTTGACGATTGGTTTAAAATTATCCTCCATTAAAATCTTGTGCTTGCAAATTGAAGGACTGATTCCTTTGATGTTTGAGATGGTCCAACCCCAGGCCATCTTGTGTTCCGGCAAGACTCTCAGCAACTTCTCTTCCTCTACATAACTCAAGGAACTGTTAATAATAACTGGAAAAGTAGAGTCCTAGCCTAAGAAAGTGTACCTTAAATTTAATGGAAGCGGTTTGAGTTCCAGCTTGGGTGGTTCCTTACTTAGAGATGATGATCAAGATGAGTTGAGCTCTTCCACTTTCGGCCAACACCACGTCTCGATCACTTATTTGAAAATAAGAATGTACCTCTGAAGGGAATTCCATAGATTTAAAAAGGTCAAAGGTGACCTGCTCCTCACCGACCCTCAAAATGAGTTTCCCTTACTGGACGTCAATTAAAGTTCTCTCCGTCACAAGGAAAGGTCGACCTAGTATCAAAGGGATCTCCTTGTCCTCCTCCATATCAAGCACAATGAAGTCAGCCTAGAAGATGAACTTATCAACTTTCACCAGTACGTCCTCAATGAGTCCTCTCGGGTATTTAATAGATCTGTCCACCAACTGTAGAGAGATGGTGGTCGGCTTTGCTTCTCCAAGACCTAGTTTCCTATAAACAAAGAGAGGCATTAGATTAATACTTGCCCCTAAGTCACATAAAGTTTTATCAAAATATGAATTTCCTATAGTGCAAGGGATCGTGAAACTCCCCGAATCTTTCAACTTAGGCGGCAACTTCTTTTGTAAAATTGCACTGCTCTCCTCGGTCAGCATTACAGTCTCACACTCCTACAACTTTCGCTTTTTTGATAAAATATCCTTAAACAATCTTGCAAATTTAGGCATTTGCTCTGAAGCTTCAATGAGTGGAATAATAATATGTATTTGCTTAAATATGCTTAGAAATTTAGAGAACTGATTATCAATCTTATTTTTTCTTAATCTCTGTGGAAAAGGAATTGGTGGATTATAAATTGAAGGAGAATAAGTTTCAGATATAAACACTCTGGATTTCTTAGGTTTTGCAGCCCCTTTATTCTCTTTAGTCTTCTCAGCTTGATGGTCGGTCGCATCCCACTCTGCTTCTTTCACCTTGTACTCGGTTTCCTTGTTCTCAGACTCCACATTTTCAGCAGCTTCTGCATCTCACTCGGTATTTTCTATTTGCGGCTGGTCATATGTCCGCACACTTCTCAATGTTATGGCTTTGACATGTTCCTTTAGATTGGTCATAGTGTTTCTCGATAAAGTCCCTATTGTCCTCTCGATAAGCATGTTTGAGAGCTGATTGATATGCGCCTCAAGATTGCGGATTGAAGTCGAGTTGTTTTGGATCGCCATATCAGTCTTTTGCATGTACTGTATAAACATATCCTCAAGGGTCAGTTTCTTCTCTTGCTATGGAAACTGTTGAGGTGGTCTGGTAGGCCCTTGATTATTGCTTCATAAAAAGTTAGGGTGATTTCTCCATCAGGGATTGAACGTGTTTGAATAAGGATTATTTTGATGTTGGAAATTAGACACGTAATGGGCTTGTTCATGACTCGGTTAGACAAAAGGATTCCTCACTTGGCAATTTATAGTTGAATGATTTCCTATGCAGTTATCACAAAAAACATTAGTTTGAATAGCATTAACGTTCATCTTACCTTGTTGTTGTGATAGATTTGTCACCGATGTGATAATAGAATCATGTTCAAAAGCTCTAGCCATCTTTCTTGGCATTGCTCTCTTCGCAGACCATTTATAGTTGTTGGGTGTTAATTCTTCTAGAAGTTCATATGCGACTTCATGGGTCTTTCTCATTAATGCTCCTCCAGCAGCCGTATCAACCATAGATCGATTTGTGGGTCCAACCATTGTAAAATGTCTGTACTTGAAGCCAGGTAGGGAGGTTGTGATGTGGACACTTGCGCAATAACTCTTTGTATCTCTCACATGCCTCATATAATTATTCACTCTTAAATTGGGTGAAGGTAGTGATATCATTTATTAACTTCGCTGTCTTGGTCGGAGGGAAATATTTTGCTAAGAATTTTTGTGCCAACTCCTCTCGAGTGGTGATGATGCCGAGTAGCAAAGAGTTCAACCAAGCTTTTGCTTTTTTCCCAAGTGAGAAAGGAAAAACTCTCAATTGAATCGCATCATCTGTCATTTTGTTGTGTTTAAAAGCATCACAAATTTCTAGAAAATTTACAATATGGACGTTAGGATCCTCTTGTGATAGCCCCCCAAACCAGATGGTTTGTTGAATCCTTTGAATGATGGTCAGCTTGATCAGTTATTGGCTTGAATAGCTGGCTACCTTATATTAGATGTCGCCCCATTGACAGAGGGCATAACATAGTCTCTTAACGTCTTGTGCTCCTGGCCAGCCATATTAAATTTAGAGGCGGCAACCTCTTTCTTCTTCTCTTTATTGATCCGACGTAAGGTTTTTTCAATTTCGAGATCGAAAAGTTCTAATGATTTAGATCGGGGCATGCAGTTCTAATTTTTGAAAAGAAAAAATCTAACTGAGATCTAATTTAAACCAATAAAATAAAATACAAAGTAGTAAAAATCTAGCTAGTATCAATATCAATAACAAATAACTAATCTCTAGCAATGGCGCAAAAAACTTGTTATGCTGAAAATATCTGCAAGTTTACAGAATCGTAACAAGTAGTAAAGTGTTTTAAAGAAAACGGATGTCGAACCCACAGGAAATAATTATGCTATTGAGTATTGAAATTTACTAAATTAATTACTATTTGAAAAACTGAAATTTGAAAAATAGATTATCTAAATTAAACTGAAGAAAAGAACAATAAAATTAAGATTTTAAAGATAATAAAAATCGATCTAGAGCGTTTGATTTCATCTAGCAAATTCCACACAATTTATTCTTTTTTGTTATAGAATTCTAATTATCCTAAATTGATGATAAAAATTCTTTAATTATTCAATATTTTCTCTCGAACAATACCAAAAATATCTCAAACTCATAACTCCATATCTCTATGTGAATTTAACTAATTGGAGACTTATTAAGTTTTTTGGATTTTTTTTTTAAATCACACTAATCGCGGTAAAGTATCTCTACTTTCACTCAACTAATGGTGCTTAGTTCTAGAGTTTTAATCATAAATCACCTCTTGGTCTTATTGCGATTCAATAGATTGAACAATAATTAGTTAGAAAATCGTAAGTATTAAGAATAAGGAATAAACACTCAATCATGGAAATATTGAAAATAAAAGAACTTAGAATATAAATTGTGTGTTCAATGCTAGACTACATTAAAGCTCTAGAAAATAAAATTAGTTCATAATCAAAATTGAAAACAAAAAGAATAAAATTAGTGTTCTTTGTTGGAGTCAGTTGATGAAGCATGCGGCTCTCGTTTCTGCTCCCCCAGTCAGTTGATGAAGCATGCGGTCATTCTGTTCGGCATTTTTACTAGTACGACATTGGATAACCACTCGAGATAGTGAGCTTCCTTGATGAACCCTATAGTGAGAAATCGATCAACTTCTTCGACTATGGCCGAGTATTTCTTAGTGATGAATGATCTCTTCTTTTGGTAGACTTTCTTGATTGCTGGGTTGACACAAAGATGGTGCTCAATGAATTCATTGTATATTTCTAGCATGTCCTCATGGCTCCATCAAAACACGTCTCTATGCTCAATCAATAATTGTTTTCGGCCGCTCTGCGTGGAGGGCTACCATTTCTAATTTTTCATTGGGTTTTGTTTGCTACAGAATGTCTTCATCTTGTGCCTTTACACCTTGGTCGAGAAAGACAGGCAGTGGGGGTGGAACTTCATCTCGACCCTCATTGTCTATAGTATGGACGTCTACACCTCCTGACCTAAGCTCTTGCACATAGCAATCTCATTTTAGGGCCTGCTCGCCTCAAACTTTGCCAATTCCCTCTTCTGGCTGGAACTTCATCTTCAAATGGTAAGTAGATGTGACTGCTCTAAGGTTGTTTAAGAACGGGAGTCCCAATATAGTGTTGTGGGATGAGAGGGCCTTGATGAGAAGAAATTTAGCCATAGTAGTGGCAATCTAGGCTCCCTTTCTGGTCATGACAGGTAGAGTTATCGTGCCCAAAGGTTGTATTACATCTCTGGAGAATCCCTTCAATGGTGTGGGTGATGGCTTGAGTTTGCTGCGGTCTATGCCCATTTTGGTGAAGGCATTCCAAAAGAGGATATCGAATGAGCTTGAATTGTTGATCAAAATTTTCCGAGAGGTGTAGTTGGCAACCAACAATGTTATTACCAACGCATCGTCTTATGGGTACAAGACTCCTTCGCAATCTTCTTGCTCGAAGGAAATATTCTCTGTGCTCCCCCGCCTCGACTGCTTGTGTGGTCTATTGGTCACATATACTTCCTCGTATCTTGCTCTGCGAGCGTGTGCTTTTCTATCAGACATGAAAGATCCTCCCCTAGTGAACCCTCCTGCTATAGTACTTATCTCGCCAAGGGTGCTCTGTTGTGGTTCAAATCATGGCAAGGGGCACCTCGGTCATTCCACCTTGATGGTTGTTGCCCTTTTGGACTTCTACTTTGCCGGTTATCCCAATCTCGTTTTGTTCCTCACCTTGGCACTTCTTCTTCAGGCTTCAGGTGTTCCACAATTAGACGTTCCAATTTGCCACTATTTCTCGGCTCCTCAACTCACCTCTAAAGTGAGAAGTAGTTGTCTGTCCAGCTGGTATCATTTAGGTGATAAGTGCAAAAATGTCGTTCTTTTTTCACTTTGCTACCTTCTGTTTGATCTGTCGATTGGTTATTTGACCGCACACTTAGGTTGTTGTGAGCAAACCTTGGGTCATGTCATCTTGGGGTGCTCACTTTTCTTGTTTTTTCTCACTATAGCTTTGGCTGGTCTTTTTCGATACTCTTCGCCCACTGGACCTTTGGATGTCTTTATCTTCTTCTTTCATCTCCACTTTAAGCGACGCTATCAAGGCTTGCAGTGTGTCTTCAACATTGACGAAATCATCGGCCTTACCCATAAATTCTCTTAAAGTCGATGGAGTCCATCATGCAAGTTCTACCATAAACGGACTTCACACCCCACCTAGAAGGACTGGCAGCATAATCTTCTCGTCTTGGTCGTAGGTAGCTATTTGCTCTTTATTAAACTGGGTGGGTGTGTCTTTAGGCTTTCTCCCTCCTACTATTTGATGGTAAGAAGGCATCCCGAGGGTCGCCTTCACCTCCTACTAGCCATAAATTGTGTTAGGAATTGCTTGGCTAATTCCTCGAAGCTGTCAATCGTTCTTAGTCGTAGGGTCCTTAACCAACTTCTCACCACACCCTTTAATGTCAATGGAAATCTCTGAATGCTACCTCTCTTGGGAACCCATAAAGGGTCATGTACGTGTGCTTTAAAATTTTCCATCTGGTCGATCGAGTCTCATGACGCATTGTATAGCTCTATCTGTGGAATTTTGAACTTTGGTGGGAGCGGGACAACCATTACTTCCGAACTATAAGGTAAGTCTGTGCAGTTAAGCAGCTAGTCAATTGAGGATGATCCTCCCATCCTTCTAGCCATCTCTTTATATTTGTCAATGAGGCTACACAACTCATCATGCAGCTTCTTTTTCTTCGCTTCCTTGGCATTCGTTCTGCTTGCACTATGCGCTTCTTCTTCCAGTTGTTCGCTATGGTTGGGTGTGACTCCCTCACTGTAGGCTGGATTTTTTCTTTTTAGGCTTTTGTTCTCCTATTGGAGGGTCTCCATCGTTTTGCTCATTTTCTTTATTATTCTTCCATCTCTATAAGTCATGCTTCCATGTTTGCGGAGTTGTTATCCTGGTCACAGGTTGTTTGGGAGCTTGTCAAAGTAGGCATGTGGAAATCGCGTTGACAGTGTTCAAGAAATTTGTATTGACTCTAGAGATGACGCCATTATTGATGACGTTTTTCACCATAAACTAATCTCGTTCAAAGACCTACATAAAGGAGGAAAAAGGGGCCTGGTGTGCATGATGCACCTCCTATGCCTAAATCAAGAATATAGAGGTATTACTTGGTAAAAGGAGGGAATCTGAAGATTATATACATGAGTTTATTGGTGTTGGTCCCTTATATAGGAGTGAATTGTCATTGATAAGGATAATATATTTTCCTCAGATCTTTGGATATGTTCACAGAAAGAACGGTTTGACATCCCGAGAAATAATACCCCGAGTATCTCGTTGTTTTTTCAGCAGTATATATATGCCATTAAGGTTAATTACCATGATAGTCTTACCGGGGCCGATATGGCCCTGGGAACTCGAATCTACAATGTTCTAGTAGGTTTCACATCCCATTGAGCCCATTACATGGGCTTTTTACTTCGAATCCTTCGACCCGTCTATCAGATATTTAAATGACTCCAATCATGATTTACAATTCAATCAATTAGAGGACATAATACATATGATTTAAGAAAGAATACCATGAAATCTTGTTTAATAAATTGATGTTAGGATGGGTGAATTTATTGTTTAAAATCTTATAATACATTTTAATTACTTCATTTATATTGTAAAAATAATGACTCCTAAGTAGTTATTATTATGTGAGAACCTACTATTAGCCTATTAGGGAATAATAGGTTTTATACCCTCCAATCATAGATTGCCATTTCGTTTGTTACAAAATTTTTAAAATAATCTAAATCACATTGGATTATTACTACAACATTAAAATAGAAAAGACAACCTAAAAATTACTAATCCTAATTATTTTAAAACAATCTACCCTTACTTTTTTAGTTGCTATCCCAAGAGACGGTTGGAGCAATTATTAAAACAATTTATCCGGTATTGCTCAGTAGTAGGTGGTCAGTGGTGGCCACCACCTTGAACTGAAAAGTTAACTGCTGACGAATGGCCAGATTTGGCCTTTCTAGTGCTGGAATAGTGCTAACATGGGCCAAACCGACATGGCTAGAATCGGCGTTGTCGTGGTCGGGACTTGGATATGGCTAGCATTAGAGCCAACATGGTCAATCTTGGCACCTTTGTAGGGCGGTGATTGTCGGCATGCCACCTCTAATAATTAAAGTTTTTTATTTTTATTTTTCAGCCGGTTTGGATGGAGAGGTGAGTTGAGATCAACTTATCTCACTACTATTCATAAATTTTAACTCACAATCTCACTACTATTCATAAATCATACAACGAGAAATGAAGGTTTTTAACCCATGTTCTCCATTTGAAAAAGGGACGTGTGCCATCATGTCGTCAAGCTCTTGACTTGGCATGAAGGGATTGATTGAGTGAATATGCACATTTTATAATCAAGCAACTAAGTGATGTGTTGAGTTTATACAAATGATGTAAAATAGACTTTTACACCATCATCGTTAAAGTTAAATCCTGTTTCCTATTCTTATTTGTTATGAATGAGGGCAGGTAACCTTGTGTTGCATATCCCGATACTTTAAAGTTTGCCAAATCTCAAGCGAAAATCTTGGGGCATCATAGGGTGGTATTAGAGCAATACGTATCTGGGTTAAACTCATAAGTCCCTAGAAATTGTACCAGAATATAGGATTGAAATTTTAGTCTTTCTTAGGCTTGAATTTCTTAAGTATAAGAGTTAGCACGTGAAGCTGATACACGTACCTGTGTGTTTTAGGAAATAACACATGACATGTAGTCGAGCACATTGGAATCTTAGTGATGGTAGCAATCAGGAAAATGGGTACCCTCCAATGGGCGATGGACAAGGGATAGCTAAACCTCTTCGCCAACTAACAGATGTGCTAAGACCACAACAATAGCAGCAAGTGCATGTCCCTAGACACGAAGTTAGGGGTTGTTAGTATGATAAGTTTCTGATTCACCATAACCCAAACTTTTCTAGTAATGAAGGGCCCCTGAGGGTAGAAAAGTGGATTATTAATCTCAAGAGGACATACAAGATTTGCAGATGCATTTAGGATCAAAAGGTATTGTACATAGGGTACCTTTTACAATGAGAAGCTAACATTTGGTAGGATACAAGGAGATAACTTCTAGTGAGGAAGTTGGGAACCCTAACTGCTTTGACTTGAGGATGATTTAAAGAAGAGTTTGACAATAGATTTTTTCCATATTCTGTCAAACAACAAAAGGCGCAGGAGTTTGCATCTCTGTCTCAAGGAAGCATGACTGTGGAGTAGTACTTGCCAAGTTTATGGTGTTAGGGAGGTCTGCGCCTCACCTAATTTCTACATAAAGGTTTCAAGTGCAGAAGTTTCAGAGAGGACTTCAGCTGAGGATTAATAACCAAGTGGCTTGTTTCAAAAAAAAAAGAAATACCAAGAATTGGTGAATATGGTTGTGATAGCAAAGGCTGAGCAAAGAGGTTTGGCTATTCAGATCAATTCTGATAGGAAGAGGACCATGTTGTTTACTCTAAGCGGTAGTGTAGAGAATAAGAGGGATTTTTCTAGTCAAAGTAGTAGTAATGGGGAGACAGACGTTGTCTTTCAACCTGTAGTGTGAAAAGTGTGGCAAGCTTCACGTTGGAGAGTATCGCTACGGTTATGGTGTATGCTTTATATGTGGAAAACCCGGGCAAATGATCAAAGAGTGTCCTAACGCCGCATAGAGTAGTGGAGCTGGTTACAACGGTGACAACAAACCAAGGCCCCACGTCCCAGCATGAGTTTATGCTATAACTCCAGGTGATGTTGACACTAACGTGTCAGAGATGTAGGAAGCTGGCATCATCACTGGTATTTTTTCTAGAATACTTTTGTGCTTTATTTTATTATAGATAATAGGACTGATATTGATATGTAGTATCGCCTTATATTCATATTAGGAAACATCAACCTATTAAAGTTCACAACTTGCGTGCTATTCGATCTCGGTGCCTTGTTGTCTTTTGGGTCTATAGCGTTTGCATGGACTTGTAGTTTGCAAACTGAGTTGTTATCTCGTAAGGTTATAGTAACAACTCCTGATGAAAATACAGTAGTTTGTACCTATTTAGTTAAGGACTGTCCTGTTAAATTAGAAGGAAGAACGTTGAAGGTTAACATATTGGTATTCGGCCAGCTGGAGTTTGACCTAATCTTGGGGACGGATTGGTTATTTAAGAACTACGCTAAGATAGACAGTCAAAAGAGAGAAGTGGTCTTTGTAACCCCAAGTGAATATAAGATAAGTTACGTATGAGCGTCGACTAAGGCCACCCCTCTAATGATTTCGGCTTTTCAAACCAGGAGGTGCATCGAGGAAGTGCCTTAGCATTTCTAGTGATGGTTATTGAGAATTTAAAAGAAGGTAAAGAAGTCTGTGGGATACCTGTGGTTGAAAACTTTCCTAAAGTGTTCGTTGACGAGTGATCCGGATTACCACCAGATAGAGAGTTTGAGTTTGGAATAAAGTTGGAACCTGTGACTGCGCCGTAGTGCATGGTTCTCGCAAAATTGAAAGAGCTCAAGGTGGAGTTGGAGGAACTGCTAGAAAAGGGGTCGTCCTAGTTCTTCGCATATGGAGGAATTGTTAGAGCGATGGGGTTGTAAGCCAAAACCAGGGACAAAACCAACCCATGGTTTTTAGCCACAAGTTGCCGTGTAAAAGGGAGGGGTGAGGTGACCTTTGGCCTTCCCATCATGCACTATTTGGGGCTGCTTTGGGAAGTGATTAGATTGCCATGGCAGGGGAAAACTTTTGCAACAAGCTTTGCTTTGGTGGCTAAATTTCGTGGGCCTTAACCAAATGGGCTTCCATTTAGGGTTTCAATGAGGTTTGGGTTACTATCAAGCCTAAATCTAATTTTTCTTGGACCAATAAAATTACCAAGGTTTAAAAGAATAAATAAGGATGTAATAATATGAATTTGAGAGGTTAATAGCAAGTGAAAGTGATTTAATCAAGTGATTAAACTCTAAGCTAAAATCGGTTTCATTTAGGGTTTGGAGGCAAACTTTGGGGTGTGGGGAAACCATTTAGGATTTCGGTTTCAACCAAACTTTTGGATTTTCAATTGGATTCCAATTATTTGGGACTGACTGTGGTTGAAACCCTATTTGGTTTGACACAAATGGATGGTTGTATGGAATAGTGTTTGGCTTATGTGGCGATCACAAAGTTTGATTTCCTTCACATTTCTATCTCATGATTCCTCTTGGTTCCAAGTGTCCAATACTATTCACCAAGTGTGGCTAAGATCTTACTAAGTCTCAAAATAAAACTTCTCTAACCTAATTTGGATAATCCACACTGTGATTTTGAAAACACTGATCTAGGTGCTAACACCAAGGTTACTATTCACTCTGAAAAAGTCAAAAATAACTTTGTAATGTAAAATCCTAAATATTTATACTAACCTAGAAGTGCAAATATTTTATCGAAACTTGACTTCGAGGTGCCTGGAAATAATCAAAACACATTTTTGAACAAGCTTTATTCTAAAAATTGAAATTCTTTTTATTGTGGCATAAAATCTTAAATATTCATCTGAGGTTAATGGCTCAGACTGTTTCTCATTTTCACACTCCTAAGTAGCTCAAATAATAAAAAATACATTTTGACACTATAATGAGTGGCAACACTGACTATACTGACACACTAAAACCTAAAAACACTTTTGGTTTAATTTGTGAAAACTTTTAGGTTTTCATGAGATTCCTAAACCCTAAAGAAATTTGTCCATTGAAGTTTTGGTAGGCTGTTACAACAATTTTATATTATAAGATTAAAATTTCTATTTATATGAAATGATATATTAAAAATTATAAAATTAATTTTATCTTATATCAAATGTATTATTAATTTTATGTTATGAGATTAATAGACGTAAATAATAAGATTAAAATTTCATTTTGTATTGAATATTAATTTAGCATATAATATCCAAAATTTAATTTTAAAAATGATATATAATAAAAAAATTATATAAATTTTTTTTATATATAATATAAATATATATATATCGAAACCAATCTGATTCGATTTATATCAGGTTTCGAAATGTGAAAATTGGTACTGGACCGGTTTGTAACAGCCTGCCAAAAAATTCAATAGACGAATTTCTTTATGTTTTAGGAACCTCGTGAAAACCTCGAAAAGCTTTCATGAATCGAACAATCGCGCATGTTTTAGTCTGTCAGCATAGTCAGTCTTACTACTCACTATGATGCCAGAAATGCAATTTTATTGATTTAAAGTACATAGGAGTGTGAGAATTCTTAACTGTCTGCGCCATTAGTCTCAGATGAATCTTTAGGATTTTATGACTCAATAAAGCAATTTTCATTTTTTGAACAACTTTTCAAAAACGCGTTTTGAATTGTACGAGTAACTTAGGAGTTGAATTTCATGAAACGAAATACGCTCCACTTTCATATGAATATTTATGATTTTATAGTGTAAAGTTATTTTTACCGTTTTTGAAGTAAATAGTGATCCTTTGTAAGCACCACATGACACTCAATCCAATAATTTCAAGATCACAGTGTGGAATGCACAAATTAGGTTAGGAAAGTTTAATTTGGACAGTTGGCAAGATCTTAGTCACATTTGGTGAATAGTATTGGACACTTGGCACCAAGAGGAGCCCTGAATTGGAAATGTGAAGGAAATCGAGCTTTGTGATCATACCACCTAAGCAAAATCATATTCCATCCAACCATCTAATTTATGCCAAACCAAAGAGGGTTTCAACTCTAGTGAAACCCAAAGTACTTGGAATTTTCAAAATCTTGGTAAAAAGCGAAACCCCAACTGGTTTCCCCACACCCCAAAAGTTTGCCTCCAAACCTTAATTGAACCCGATTTTAGCTTAGTGTTTAATTACTTGATTAAATCACTTTCACATGCTATTAACCACTCAAATTCATGTTCTTACATCTTTATTTATTATTTTAAACCTTGGTAGTTTTATTGGTCTAAGAAAAATTAGATTTTGGTTTGATAGTAACCCAAACCTCAACCAAACCCCCATTGAAACCCTAAATGAATGCCTATTTGGTTAATGCCCATTAAGGCCCACGAAATTGAACCACCAAGGCAAGGTGTCTTTCAAAGTGTCTTTCACGCACCTTTTATCACCCCTTCAGATATTTAAAATTCGTCTATTTCCATTCCTCTTGCATTTGGTCACTTTTCAACCATTTTCTTGGAGAGAAAACCAGAGGAGCTCCTGGACATTTTTTGGCTTACATTGCTTAACCTTTTTGAAGGTCTGGTAAGTGTTTTCTCACAAAGTACTTTTCACAAAAGTTGTTCCCCTTCTAGTCTAGTTTTTGTTGATATTTGTTTTTGTTAATTTCCATGGTCATGTGATGAGTTAACAGTTAATTTAAGCATGTAGAGGGCATTATGGGCGATAGTCCAGACAATGTGTGGTGTTTTGATGATTTGGACCAAGTTATTCGCAAGATCTTATTCTAAATTTTTTATGGAGTATATTTAACATGCTAATATATAATTCTAATGAAGATTCGTTGCATGTTATAAGTTTTCTATGAGACTTCTACTTAGATCTAAAAAGTTGAAAACTTGAAGGTTGAAAACAAATTCTATTTTGACTAGGTTTGGATCTTTTGTAGTGAAAGCATGCTCCAATGGCTTTAATATTCATATATGATGTTCCTAGGACTTTGATTTACATGTTAGAACGTTAGTTTGAGGATTTATGGTATTTTTTTTAAGGTGTGAATTTTTATGCATAAACGAGTTCGAATGGGTCACATATTTGAGGTTTTTGGATAGATCTTTGTTTTGATTCAAATTTTGTCATGTGATCTCAATTTCAACGCTAAGATATATTCTAGGACACCATATGATGTTGTTAATTTGGGATTTATTTCATAAAAGATTCCTGATCGAAGGGTTTGATAAAAAACCAAACCACGTAGATTTGGATTTTGTGAAAGTGTAAAGGCCGAATGTTTTAAGTTAGATTTTTGTGATTTTTTAGTTTTGACTTGATGATTCAAAGCATGATAGTTCTTAAGAGTGTTTTATGAATATATTGGAAGTATGTTATTGGACTTTTGGAGTTCTTGGAGTTATTTTAAAAAGAGATAAAACCTTGAGAGTCAAGGGTTGTGCTTGAAGTTAAAAATATGAAGTTTTGCATTGAAGAGATTTGTGATTTTTGTGATATAAATTTTTTTGGTTGTTATAGTATGTTATTTAATGATATCATATGATTTTGTATGTTGCAATATTTCGGTTTAAGCATGAGAAATGATGCTTGATGGAATTGCAACAAAAATCAAGAGATTTGGCCTATGCATGTTTCGGCCTAGGCATGTTTGACATAGTTATGATGTGCTTTAAAGTTTTCTAATTAAATATTTGGATTTATGATAAAATTTACATGAGAAATGTAAGTTTTGATGAGTTTTGATAGTTCTTAAGAGTGTTTTATGAATATATTGGAAGTATGTTATTGGACTTTTGGAGTTCTTGGAGTTATTTTAAAAAGAGATAAAACCTTGAGAGTCAAGGGTTGTGCTTGAAGTTAAAAACATGAAGTTTTGCATTGAAGAGATTTGTGATTTTTGTGATATATTTTTTTTTGGTTTTTATAGTATGTTATTTAATGATAGCATATGATTTTGAATGTTGCAATATTTCGGTTTAAGCATGAGAAATGATGCTTGATGTAATTGCAACAAAAATCAAGAGATTTGGCCTATGCATGTTTCGGCCTAGGCATGTTTGACATAGTTATGATGTGCTTTAAAGTTTTCTAATTAGATATTTGGATTTATGATAAAATTTACATGAGAAATGTAAGTTTTGATGAGTTTTGGAATTAGAATGTGACATCCTTAAGTATGGGTAAAATGGTCGTTGTCCCACTATAAAGGGATAAAATGATCATTTTACTCTAAGTTAGTATTTTTATATTTCTAAACTGTTAGTGAGAAGTTTTTGGCGTTTAGAACTCTCTACTTACAATTTCTCGTATTTTGCACAATAATTCGTCATACTATGATCATTGTAAGTTAGGTTATAATTTACTGTCAGATTACTATGTATATGTATTGGTAAGGGAATAACTGTCCATGTTCTTATATTCTTATATATGTCATGCTATGCCATGTTACTACATGTATGTCTGTTACATATTTTATCATGTCATGAGACGTATCTTTGTTACACACTTTACTATGTCACAAAATGTATATCTGTTACACGTTATACTATGTCACGAAATATTTATTTGTTACACATTATACTATGTCGTGAAATGTTTATTTGTTAAACATTATGCCATGTTATGTAATGTTCATATGTTACATGTTATTTCATGCCACGAAATATTATTTGTTACACGTTACTGCATGTCACAAAATGTTCATTTGTTTCATGTTATGTCATGCATTTATTTCACGTACATGTCACGGTACGTTACGTTAGGTGATTTGTCCTTTCATTTCATGTCACATCATGTCTCGAGTACAGAGTGTGTCTCGAAAACTATTTTTTCAAGTCATGTCATGTCTCGAGTATCTATATTGATAATTTAGACAAGGTACTTCTAACGTAATCATCCTGAATGTTCGAATACCTCTACTATAATGCTCATGACGTAATTATTATAATTGTCAAAGTATTATTAGGTACTCCTGGTGTAATCATTCTGATTATTAGGGTATCTCATTTAAAATAAATCATTCTGATTGTTAGGGTATTTCATTTAAAATACTCTTAACATAATCATTTTGTATGTTAGGGTATCTCATTTAAAATACTCCTAGAGTAATTATTCTGATTATCAGAGTTCATGTTCAGTTTTAGTTCAATTCATGTTCAGTTTTAGTTCAGTTCAAATTTAGTTCAATTTCAGTTCATGTTTAGTCTCAGTTCAGTTGACGTTCAGTTGAAGCTCAATTTATGTTCAGTTCCCTGTTCAGCGTTATGTCATGGTTATTCCATGTCCATTCAATTCATTTCATGTCAGTTCAAATCATGACAGTATATGTCATGCTATTTGTCAAGTCATGTCAACTTTACTCATGTTCATATTTTGCATTCATGCTTTTTATTATCATCTATGCATATTTAGACAGTCAATTTAAGTTGTTTGTTAACTTGTTAAGATTTGTTATCAAATCTCCCCGTGGTAGCCCCAACTACCATTCCTCCTGAAATGGTAGACAATGTGTTAGGATCAGGAGGTGTAGTAAAGGTTGACCGACTGGAGACGGTTGATTAGATGGCGACGGCACAACGTGGAGCTCATAGCCTCAATGCTCTGATTTATCGTTAGTGTTTTGACATCCTTGACAGAGTTGCGTGAGCTACTCAATGGATTAACCTATTAGTTACTTTAGTTCTTGCTTATACGTAAGAAGCTCAGTCTCTAGTTCTCTTATGATTACAGACCTTCTGAACTTGTACTGTAATTTTGAACGTCTATCACATTCAGTTTATGGATTATGTTTCAATGTTTTGGGATATATTTTATTTGGTGCATAGTATTGTTTAAATAAAAAAAAATTACCCGTTGCAAATATTGCATATTGTTAGATGCATATTAGGTATATTGCATCTTTATTTGTCTTAAACGGGGGTAGCTAACCTTGTGTTGCATATCCCAATGCTTTACAGTCCGTTCAATTCCAAGCAAAATTTGGAGGCATCATAGGTAGTATTAGAGCAATACATCTTTGGGTTAGACCACATGTCCCTAGGAATTGAAACATTTTGTAGGATGGAAACATAGTTTTTATTAGACTTGAATTTCTTGAGTATAAGAGCTAGTATGTGGTTTTGATACGCGTGTCTATGTGTTTTAGGAAGTAACACATGACATGCGATAGGATACCTAGGAATGCTGGTGGAGATATCAATCAAGAAATTTGGAATCCCCCCATGGATGGAGGGCAAGGATATGTTAAGTGTTTATTTTGAGCTTTGAGAATTAGAACATTTTGAGAAGGTCTTGTGTTTTGGGAGATTAAAAATACTCTATGATTTTAAGGTACTATATATGTATATGATGCGTGTTTTGAGAAAACGACAATGTTGGATATTTTGTTTAGTAACAATACCATGTGCTTTGCAATTGTTTATTGCATTGCTTAGATTATCTAACTTTTATTTTTATTCCGCTGCGATTTTATGGCATACTACTAGTGTACGTAGGTGCATTGCATATTATTTGTCATATTAGAGAGGTGTGTAGCCATGTGTTACATGTCTCGATGTTTCAGTCACCGGCCAATCCCAAGCAGGGGATGGGGGCACCACGACCTTCCATAATGAAACAGTCCATCTCATGTGACACAGCCTTAAGCAACCTTCAGGAACATTAGGCCCATTCCATTTCCATCTCCAAAGGCCCTTCTTCAACCTTACCCCCTTCCCTCGAAAAACCCCTAGAACCCCCATTATTTGAACACAAACCTCTGGAACCCCCATTGTCTGAACACAAAAACCCTGACCTCCATGAAATCCCCCTCGCTACTTAGAAGAGAGAATTAACTCACCTTGAGGAAGAATCCCAACCAAAAAACAGAGTATCCTCTTACCAGATTACGGATATGGAAAACTAAGAAGATGAAATTGCAAGAACCCATGGGGAGCTAATATCAGAGAAAGACATTAAGAAATAAGAGGACCAAACTTTAGCAAAGCAACTGCAATCCAACAGTAAAAAGAAGAAAGGGACAGATGCAAAATAGAGAAGGTTAAAAGGTTTTCACCATACATATTCAAGCAACAGAGCTCTCAATAGGTAACATCTCTAAGACCCCAACTCAAAATATAGACACTTTCACTGATCTGGTTATAGTCGTAGAGCCTAATCTGCCACCAACAATGATATGAGGATGTTGTATTGGAATCGCAGAGGAATTGCCTGATCCTCTGCAATGCGAAGTTTAAGGGCTCAAATCAAGACTCACCAACCTGATATGGTCTTTTTAGTAGAGATTCTTTTGTCTAATGTAAAAACTCTAGGTGTTGTGAATAGTTTGGGTTTCTCACTATTTTTACATGTTCCCTCCCAAAGAAAATGGGGAGGCCTCTTGAGTATGTGGCGTAGGGTTGTGCATTTGGATCTTGATCCGGCTTTTTAAAAACGGGTGGATATCCTCTGGGATAAACTAGATTGAAACCCGGGTAGATATTCAGATTTTTTATATATATATATTTTCAGAAAAATTATGTTTTTAGTTTTTTATAGGTATTTTTTTTATATAATGAATATTTTTATAGGCATTTTTTGAATTTTTTTATTGCCTATTCAAATTTTTTAAAACAAAATAAATAATAATAGACATCAACAATTCAAAATAGACAATACACTACAAACTTTATATTATTGTTTACATCGTTATACAAGTCATTAACTTTATAAGAAACAAATAGTGAAAAATTCAAAAATAGCAGCAGAGAACTGTGGAAGAACATATGAAGTCAAGCCCCCTTATCATCTTCATTGTGAGTTGCAGGAAACAAAGAACTGAAAATCAAGAAATTAGTAAAAAATCATATCCCAAATGTTATTCATATATATATATATATAGAAAAAACGATTTGGAGTGTGTCAATAAGTAAAGGAAGGTTAGAAAAATGGCTTCAATCACAACATCCAGAGATATTAATAGCAAGAAAAAATCAAAAACAAACTAGAGATTAGAGAAAAGAACAAAACAAAACTAAAACCAATTCCAAACCAAAAAGGAAGGAAAACAAAAAATTTAATGAACGTAGTGGAGAAATAGAGAACTTTAGATTCTTGATATACAACATCCAGAGAAATGAATAGCAAGAAAAAAAAAACTGAAAATAGACTAGAGATTAGGAAAAAAAAATCAAACCTAGATCCAAACCAAAAAGAAAGGGGACAAAAGTTTAATGAACACAGTCCCAACATCTAAAGAGATGACTAGCAAGAAAAAAAAATAAAAAATAGATAAGAAATAAAACAAAAACAAAAACAAAAAAACCCATACCCAGATCCAAACTAAAAGGAAAGGGAAAAGAAATAGAGAACTTTAGATTCTTGACATACAGCATCTAGAGATGACTAGGAAGAAAAAAAATCGAAAATAAAGTAGAAATCAAGAAAAAACAAATTGAAAAATACTTGAGACCCAGATCCAAACCAAAAGGAAGGGAAAAAGAATAAAGAACTTCATATTCTTGACATAAAACATCTAGAGAGACGAAATAGCAAGAAAAAAAAATGAAAAATAGACTACAAAAAAAAAAAAAAAACCAAACCAAACCCAGATCCAAACCAAAAAGAATGGAGAAAAAAAAAGTTTAATGAATACAATCGTAGCATCTAAAGAGATTAATAGCAAGAAGAAATTGAAAATAGACTAGAGATTAGAAAAAAAAAAAAGCGAAAACAAAATCAAACCAGACCCAGATTCAAGATTAGAGACACATACATAGAGAGAGAGAGAGAGAGAGAGAGAGAGAGTGTGTGTGTATGTTGTGGGAAAACCAAAAAAATGAAGAATTACCAACTTGTCGACTTGGGAATACTTGGGACTTGGGACCTGACATCATTTTGTACAATTGAATTGATAGGTCTGGCTCTTCATTGAAAATGCGTTAATTAATAGCAGAAAATGAAAGATTTTAAAACTTGATACGAAATACGGATATCTGGCATCCGTAACCACATCCGAGCGGGTAGAAAATTTTTTCTACCCACCCAGGTTTAATCTTGGCGGTAACTGCCCAAATTCATCAGATTTTCCAGATTTTTAACCTGACTAGAAAAAAATCCAGTCCAGAAGTCCAGATGCACACCCTTAATATAGCGTCCAGGAATGGATTTTGAACTTGTATCTATTTCTACTAATATTATGTCTCTTTTGTTGTACTCAAATCCAAAACATATGCCATGGCTGCTTACTTTTGGTATATTGTCCTGCACAGTACTATCAAAAAGCACAATTTTGGAACCAATTGAGCACCATCACTAGTAATTACCCTAGCCCCATGCTACTTTAGGGAATTTTAACTCTATCCTTCACCAATCTGAGAAACTAGGAGGAAGACCCTTTGCATCAGGTTCAAACTCCACTGGCCTTAAATCCTTTAAGAAAAAGAATGGCTCGATAGACCTAGGATCAAAATTCACATGGACTAACAAACGTCATGGCTTTGGCAACACTAGAGAGAGATTAGATAGAGGTGTGCAAATTCTCAATGGTCCCTTTTATTTCCAAATGCTAAGATCTATCATTTCCCTATTCATTCATCTGAAAATTCCCCCATTCTTTTAAATACTTCTGGCACTGGTAAGGCCTAAAGCTCCTTTAAATTTGAGGAATTTTAGGCAAGAGATCCCACTAGCCTGGATGTCATCAAAGAAGCTTGTAAAACTTGCATAATTGGTAATCTAGCCTATGTTCTATCCCAAAAACTTAAACAAGTAAAAAAAGCTCTGAAAGTTTGAAATAGGAACAATTTTGGTCACATTTAAACTCTCATTAAAAGTCTGAACTCTCAACTTACCATCCTTCAATCACAAAATCCTTCAAGTAACTCAACTCATTTAGAATAGCAAGTGACTGCCTAACTACATGAACAACTCAAAAGGTAGGAAATCTTGTGACGCCAAAAATCTAGGCTTCAATGGCTAACCATTACTGACTTGAACACAAGATTCTTTCATGTATTTCACTATGAGAAGGAGAAGAAACGACATTGAATGTCTTAAGAATCATTCCAACTAGTGGGTTAATGATCCTTAAGGAATTCAAAGTATGTTCCTTGAGCATTTTCAAAATATATATCAATCCTCTAACCCCTCAATTCCAATCGATTTGGAAAATATTTTCCCCATCAAGATCACTGAACTGGAAAATGAGACTTTGTATAGAATAACTACTGAGGAAGAAATGTCTTCAACCATGAAGCAAATCCCCTCTTCAAAATCCGCAGGACCATATGGTTTTACTGGTTTCTTCTATAAGCATTATCGAGATGTTATAAGTTTTGACATGATTGTAGCTACAAAGAATTTCTTCATTCATGGTCATCTGTTGAAGGAAGTAAATCACACTCACTTAGTTTTAAATCTCCTAACACAGTCTACCAATATAGACCAATTAGCCTCTCAAATGTTTGCTACAAAATCATTGCCAATAGCCAATAGGCTAGAAGTGGTCCTTCATAAATTCATCTCCCCTCATCAATTTGCATTTGTGCTGGGTAAAATAATCCAGGAAAATACCATAATAGCTCAAGAAGTCTTTCATCTTCTTAAAAAGAAAAGAGGGAGAAAAGACATGATGGTTGTTAAAATAGATATGGAGAAGGCATTTGATTTTATGAAATGAAATTTCCTTCTACCTGTGCTCTCTTGTCTTGGTTTCCACCAAACATGGATAAAATGGATAAAAGAGTGTATCACCTATGTTTCGTACTCGGTAGCCATCAAGAGGCTTGAGACAAGGTGACCCCATTTCCCCTTTCCTCTTCATGTTGGTAGTGAAGTCCTCTCTAGACTAATCACAAGAAAAGAACACCTAGGTAATATTAAAGGAATAAGCTTAAGCTTCTTTAATTTTCCTGGGGCCATTTGGTAAGCTGCCTTATACATCGGGGCTGGGGCCAGTTCAAGCTCAATTGCAAATTCTGTTTCTTGATTCGGAGGTAATCCAAGTAAATCATTGGCAAAAATCTTAGGAAAATCCTCAACTGCAAGGATTCCTTGGATTTCCTTAGGTTCCTCTATTACATTAGTCAAAATCACTAGATAAGCAACATCCCCACTCATTACTGATTGAGGTGCATTATTACATATTTTATACATTTAAAATAAATATATTTTTAATTGATTTATTATTTTATTATTGGTTTTAGATAGAAAAATGGTTAAGAGGCATAAATCCAAGTAGTGATTTAAATTGATTAATAGCATAGTTTATGCTTAATTTTAAAACTTGTGATTTAATTTGGTGATGTTTCTTCACATACACAACACACCTTTAATATTTTATTCTTCATTTTTTATATTTAGTTTTATTTATTTAGTTATTTTCTTTTTCTGTTTATCCAATTTTCTTTTTTGTTTTTATTTTCTTACTTTGGTTTTACGTTTGTTTTGCAGTGTTGCCCGTGCTCCTCTAGCCACCCTTTACGCTGCCGCACGTCCACGACAACAACCTCCACCCGTTGCCCTGGCCGGTTCAAGCTCAATTGCAAATTTTGCTTCTCAATTTGGAGGTAATCCAAGCAAATCATTGGCAAAAATCTTAGGAAAATCCTCAACAGCAGGGATTTCTTGGATTCCCTTAGGTTCCTCTGTTACGTTCATCAAAATCACTAGATAAGCGACATCACCACTCATTACTGATTGAGGTGTATTATTACATATTTTATATATTTAAAACTAATATATTTTTAATTGATTTATTATTTTATTATTAGTTTTAGATAGAAAAATAGTTAAGAGACCTAAATCTAAGTTGTGATTTAAATTGATTAATAGTATAGTTTATGTTTTATTTTAAAACTTGTGATTTAATTTGGTAATGTTTCTTCAAATGCACAACACACATTTAATATTTTATTATTTATTTTTTATATCTAGTTTTATTTTTATTTTGTTTTATTTATTTAGTTATTTTCTTTTTCTGTTTATCCAATTCTATTTTTTGTTTTTATTTTCTTTCTTTGGTTTTACGAATTTTGCAGTGTTGCCCATGCTCCTCCAGCCACCCTTTACGCTGCCGCACGTCGACGACAACAACCTCCACCCGTTACCCAGCCAAGCAGCACCTTCACGCTGCAGTGCTACTCCGCACGTCCAACTGCCCCGCTGCACCATCGCCATGTATGCACGCAGCCTCAACGCCCACGCATAGCCAAAATCCAACCTGCACCTCCACACGGCACCACCATAGGCCTGCAGCACCCAACACCTTTCGCAACCACCATGAGTTACTGTGCAACTCCACGTCTGGAGGCAACCGTGAGCCATTGCCGTGAACTTCCTTGCGTCATGCAGCCACTGCCCAGTGGCAGCACCAGCCATGCACGTCCCTCCAGCCTCCATGCACCTCCACGTGAAAACCGGCAGCAAGCATCCTCTGTTTTATGAAGTGAAAACAGAGCAAGTTATTTCTTGCCCCTCGGAACCACCAGCACGTCGCCAGATGACTCCACGTCCACCAGCACCGTCACCGCTTGCAGCAACAAAAGATGCTGAAGATCAATCTCCACCGCCCATTGACGTCCAGTGCCATCGTTCGAAGCTTCTGTCGCATGTGACGTCGGTGAAGCCAACGTCGTCAACAGCTCCTCCACGTCGCCAGCCTCACCCGAAGCCACCACACTGCACAGAAAGCGCCGCCGGGAAGCACGCCATCACACGGTATCTCCACCTCGCCTCAACCTCCTCACAAGCCGCCGCTCTCGCTCACTGGCCTCACGAACAGAAAAAGAAAAAAAGAAAAAGACATGCGGTGCTGGACTTGCAGCACTGAAAAAAAGAAAAAATGAAGACAGACGGACAACGTGAGAAAAAGGAATGTTTGCTTTCGGTGGACAACACGTGAAGACAATAGAGCTTCCGGAATTAACATCAAGATGAGAAAGCAAAAATATGAATCACGCCGAAAGAAGGAACACATGCGGGACCAAAGGGAAAAGCTGGCCGAAAGCAAAAAGAATTAAACGCCAGCAACGCAAACGCAAGACGCAGCTGGAAAGGAAATTAAAAAAAAAAAAAAAAAAAAAAAAAAGCGAACTCACGGACATTGCAGCTAGGCACGGACGTATCAGCGCAGAGGTTTTTGAAGTCTATATAAGAGCTTGTAAACGGACGAAGAAACTCGTTAGAATTTAGGAGTATAGTAGAGTAGAGGAGATCAATATTTTTGTGTTTTTATTTTTTTAGTTTTTGAATAAAGCTCAGGTGAAGAGAGGGAGTCTGGTAACACAGTTAAGAATCTAATGGATCAATTATTGTTACTGACCTTTTCTCTTTCACCTGTAGCCTCTATTTTTAATTTTATTTTTATTTTATTTCAGTTTGAAGTTATGATGAATTATTACAATCCTTAAGTATTCATTTTAATTCTAGCTTATTTAAATTATTGTCATTTATTTTTCCTGTATTTTAAATTACTACTCATTTAAATTACTGTCATTTATTTTTCTCACACTTTTAATTTCTGCAATTTAAATTACTGTCATTTGCTTTTTCTGAAATTTAAAATAATGTCATTTATTCTTCTTGCTCATTTAAATTTCAGTTATTTGATTTTCAGCAATTTTAATTTAGTGTCTTGCATCTCAAACACTCAAATCCAACAAAATGAATATGGTTCACGACCAGTAATTTTTTCATTTTTATTGCACTTTTTCATTCATTGTATATATCATCACTTTTATTTTTATTTTCTCATTATAAATATTTTCACCATTTTACACAAGTTTGATTTTTAAGAACTTTTCCTGAGGAGACGATTTAGAAATTTATTCCTAATTATTACGTGACACTTTCTTGTACTTGGGATAGCCTTTGTGCTACTCGTTTTTGAGTGAGTCAATTAAACCCTTCCTGACTTGTCCAACTGTTACCATTGATGGATCCAGCCGAACAGTCTCACCCATATAACAGATTCTTTCTTTAGCAGGTGGATCAAAGACTACTTCTCGCCTTCAACAGTCTATCTTAGTGTAGTGCCTTGATAACTAGTCTATCCCTAAGATTAGATCGAATTCCATTAAATGAAAAACGATCAGATCTGCGGTCAAAGCCAAGTTTGTGATCTCCAACGGGCAATTCTTAACTACACTAGTGCATCCGAGTACCTTCTTGTTTGGAATAGCTACCAATACTTTTCGAGACATTGGCTCTACCTCAAGTTCACATTGTTGCACACAACTACTAGAGAAAAAGGATCTTGATGCTCCGGAATCAAATAGAGTACACACCATGTACTGCTTCAATTTAATCTTACCTAATAGGGTAATTATGATTAGTCAAGGATTCTCAAACACAAGCTATCTACGAGTTAAGGCAAAGTTCGAAATGTTACCAGTAATCACTCTCACATCTGCCGTCTCGTCAACTTCCAGGTCTACCTACCTCTTCTGGCGTAATAGCATACACCTTGGCTTTCATAACGGTCTTTGGTCTATCGCTTGACGTTGATGCTCCTCCAGGCGTATTCTGCAAACAAGCCTGAATCATATGGCTGGTCTGACTACACCTGAAACACGCTCCCGTGGCTAAACGACATTCTCCATTGTGCCTTTTCCCGCATCGGCAACATAGTGGTGGAGTGAGGGGTGTTGCATTCCCGACTACCACGCCTTTCCCTTTGTTCGGGTTTGTAGGGGCTTTCCGTTTTCCTACACTACCTCCTGGTGAGTAAGGCAATCCCCTCTTCCTATCCGCTTGAGCTTGTGCAATTAGTCTCCATTGCTTCGCCTCTATTATCGAAGCTACGTTGACTAATTCTTGGAGATTTTCTATTCGTGGACAGGCTATTTGATTTCAAATACAAGGTTGCAAACCATCTTGGAACTTCCTCGCCTAGATTTTCTCCGTATTGATCAAATGAGGTGCGAGTCTCCCCATCTCCATAAAATGAGCAGTATATTGATCGCCCGTCATGTTTCCTTGGGTCAAGTTCGCAAAATCTAAAGCCTTTTGCTGCTTAGTCGTTTCCGAAAAGAAACGATTATCGAACTCCGTCTTAAACAGATCCCATGTGAATGCAATCCAATTTCCCAATTCTCAAGCTAACAACTGTCGTTTGGTATCCCACCATATGCCAGCTACTCCTTGAAGCATATGTCTCGCATATTGGACTTTTTGCTTCTCTGTGCATCCACTAATATCGAAAGTTCTCTCCATGTCCATGAGCCACTTATTAGCCCTTAGTGGTCCTTCTATTTCCATAAAATTTGGATATCTATACACCAAAAAGTTCTCATAAGAACATCCGTGTTCTCCTTTGGGTGTTCCTTGTCAAGCATTCTGCCCTTGTTCCATCTGATTCTATACCACCTTGGTCATTTGGCGAATAGCCTCCACTATCACTTGTCCTCCTTCCAATGGAGGGTTCTCCATTTCTGGATCTCTTTGTCTCTGAGAAGTATCTCCACGCCGATTTCGTACCATAGTTTCTTCTTTTTCCTGAAATGCACCAAACCAAGGCAGATCAATCTTCTTCTAAGAGTAATGCTAATCTTCCATTGCTCAGCGTTAGCAACGCAGAGTGTACGTTTCCTTTTCTCCCTTTCTTTCCTTCCGAGATTCAAGCCTATAGCTATAAGATTACAGCCTATAACTACAGATCTCAAACCTAGTTAGAGTTATCATGCATTCCTAGGACAACATGTGGGTTTACCTAGAGACATAATTGCTCTGATACCATACTCTGTGGTGCCCCCAGCCTCCGCTTGGGATTGGACGGTGACTGAAACACCGGGACATGTAACACGTGGCTACACACCCCTCGTACATGACAGATAATATGCAATGCACCTAAGTACACTAGCAGTATGTAATAAAATCGCAGCGAAATAATAATAAAAGTCAGATAATCTAAGTAATGCGATAAACAATTACAAAACACATGGTACCATTACTAAACAAAATACCCAACATTGTTGTTTTCCCAAAAGATGCATCATATAAATATATAGTATCCCAAAAGTATAGAGTATTTTTAATCTCCCAAAACACGGGACCTTCTCAAAGTATTCCAAGTCTCAAAGCTCAAAATAAACATTTCCTCGCAAGGGAAATGGGGTCCCAACTTTGTCTTCTTCTTTTTTTTTCTTTCATCAAATGGGGTCAGGCTTCACTCACTTCTCTAAGGTCCGATCATTATCCTGATTGTTGCGCCGTTTGAATTCCTCAATAAACTAGAGCATCTCGGTGATCGCTTGACCAATAGTCTCAAGGAGCTCCAAGATGGAGGGCTCGGGATAGCTCGTGATCATCTTAGGTACGATTTTCTCCAGAGGAGGTGCCGTCCTCTTCCACTTAGTCATTATGGTCCTCGTCTAAGCCTGTAACAACTTCTACCATTCCGGTTGGAGAATGGTAGTAGAAACTACTACAATGAGATTTTGAGAAATCTCAGCAAGTAAACATGCAACATATAATAGTTAACACAAGCATACAAGAGGTATATCATGAAATTCGTTTATGAACATGTACTTGACATATGACTTGATCAAAACTTGACTTATACACTTAACCATTTTCAAAAGACTTGTAACAGAGACATTGACATTTTCAGAAAAACATCTTTTACTTTCCTTTTTACGTTGATTTTAATCAGAACTTGCCTTGTCAGAACATATCATAAGATTTTCATCGAGTGATCCTTATCATGTCACAAGATTTTCATCAAGTGATCCATAACATATGAGTTCTTGTTCTTGGTCAGAGGGTGGACGCATCACTGTTCTCCTTTGTACCACGTGTTTCTGCTAGTTACCACACCATCAATGGTCCGTACACCATGATGAATATGTCATAAACGAAGTCATTTCATATTAACTCTACAGTACTTCGTTGGGTTATATGCCTTATGCACCCACTAGCGTTAGGCGCATCTGCGCTCCAGAATTCTTTAAAAAGAATCCATTTGAGGTTTGTTGACGGTTCTTTGTTGACCCAGGGGTTACCACTCAATTTTAAGCACTTCAGAGTGGACAATGAGTTCTACTAGGACATTCCTCCGCTCTAGCACTTGGGGTCGTGATAAAACTTTTAGACTCTTTTTTTTTAAAAAACACTTTTGAAAACACTTCTCCCAAATGCATGTGACATGAGACTTTAGATATACATTCTTATACTTGACATATGACATATGAAATGCCATGCATGAAATAACCAAGTATAACATGTTAGATTCATGGCATGATAACATGGATCACATGAGATATCAAACATATGCATGGAACTATGAGAAAGTGTCTTGGCTGAAACATATAAGTGCAAATACATGAAGAATCATCAGTTAAACATGCTTCAAATTTCAAACATATTGCTTAGAAATTAAAGCATAATGAAACAAAGTATGAAATCATAGCATTGGGCTAAGATCCAAAACCTATAAGGTATGGTATAGCCGAATCATCAAGCATCATAAAATAACAATATTGTTTTCCTTAAAACCGAAACATGCAAAGGACATTCTTGCAATTTTATCTCAAAATGAAACATGCCATTCATGTCATATTCATATTCCAAGATCATATAAGCATACTCAAGCAAGCAAACAAGAAATAGCAATCAAAACAACCATAACAATAAAAGGATTTACACAAATATATATAAGTATTAACCAAGAGCAAGTTGAGTGTGTATTTACAAAAATCCACGAAATGAAATATAAGCAAGCTTGGTCTCTCTTCGAAGATGGTGAAATCTTCTCTTGAAAGGAATCTTCTTTGTTTGGTTGGAAAGAAAGTGTAAGAAAGTATGAGAATCTTCAAGTGAGAGTGTGAGAATTGTATGGAGAAGAGGAAGGATGCATGCAAATTCGAAAAATAGCCAAGAGGAAAAGCCCATAGGTGTGTGGCTCTTCCCTTTTTATAGAACTCTCC
Organism: Pterocarya stenoptera; assembly: GCA_003123785.1. Lineage (NCBI taxonomy): Eukaryota > Viridiplantae > Streptophyta > Magnoliopsida > Fagales > Juglandaceae > Pterocarya > Pterocarya stenoptera. Next base: position 142,439 of record QEOT01005072.1, on the reverse strand, counting down.
TCTCCTTCCTATTGGTTGCCTCAAAATACTAGCATGAGTGACAAGTGGCAAGTGTTTCTTCTTCCTCCCTCTCTTTGCCGAAAAGACTCTTAGAATCCCATCTTGGATTGCATTGGGAAGGGACATGCATGGGTGGCGTGTATGGCTTCCTCTCCCTTGGCCGAAACCCTCATTTTTTTCCTTTATGCCCTTCCTTTTTCTTAAGCAAGTGAATATTCTCCAAAGGTACTTGTGTAATACACTTCATGCCTCTTCCTTTTCCCAACAAGCAAGCCTTGGGATGAGTGACAAGCGGCATAGGCGTGTGCCTTGCCCATTGCCGCCCACTCATTTCCACTCCTTCCCACTTTGTTGATTCATCTTCCTCTTACTCCTTCCCAAGGTGACAAGTGGCAAGTGATGGTTAGGCTTGGAATAATAGTGGCTAAAATTATAGGGGTAGATTAGTCCTTTGAATAAAAGTCTTTTCATCTTTCCTTCTAGAAGCTTATTGCATGGTGGACGGTTGGCAAAAATTGAAGATATTTTGAGTGTAGGCCAAGTTTTCGAAATCCCCTTGTGTCTCTTCGGTTTCTCATGCAAATGAAAAATCTCCTTTAGTCTTCCCTAGGCTCCCTTTTCCAAGAATGACTCGATTTTTTGCCAAAAATGAGGTGTAGGTGTGTGGGGAAGGGGCTTGGCCGAAAATCTCTTAGTCTCCCTAGGTCATCTTGTCATTTGATTCTTCTAGAAGCCTTATGCATGAATGACAAGTGGCAAAACCCTCTAGGGTAGGCTTGCAAACCATCCCTAGGCTTCCCTACACTTCTCTCTCCCCTCTTAGTCCACTATCATGACTAGATACATAGTGTCTCACATGTATGACACATGGCACTAGTAGCAAGGGTTTGGGCCATTGGACTTAAGTTTCCTTATAGGGGCCAAAATTCACAAGGCTTTCTAGGGTTAGCTCATGTAATACTCCTTTCCCGTAGGTTAGAAGTGTCACGTGTTTTTCATGAAATAAACCTAGCAAGAGATCTTGTAATTAATAAATGAATTTAGAATTTATTTTGTAGAAAATTGTCAAATAAAATGTCTTCCAAAATATTAAATGAATAAACTGAATAAAGTTTGTCATAAAAGCAATTTTATTCTAGAATGTCTGAAACTAAATCATTGCTCCTTCTAATCCTAGCCCTCCTGCTCGTATTCATCATCCTCACCTGGGTGGTTAAAAAACATAAAAACAAACTAAAATGAGTCGAAAACTTAGTAAGAAATCCATCACAACGTTAACACAATAAACATAAGGTTTTCATAAAAGTTTTCATATTGAGAGCTTAAAATTCATGATTGTTCATATTGATGTTTATGCCATGCATGACTGATTTATCTGAATTAACTGATCGATCTAACTTAACTAACTGGTCAATACACTTAACACTGTGTGCGAGGTTGTGCACCGGCCCCACGTCCCGCAGCCGTGAGGGAGCCGTTGATAGTATTCTGGCATACTATGGTGGACCACTGAAATTGAACTGCATTGGTACCATGCATTTGAATGGCCATCTGATTAAACTAATCTGATCTTATCTTGCACTTGAAATTAAGATAGCTTACGTGTCGTCTGCACATGAAATGCATGACATAATATATACATAATTATAATTTCTGAATCTGAACACAATGCGGAATGACATTATCGTATGCTATGTTAGATGACATGTTTGCATATGACATAAGTGGTACATAAAAATGGCTGTCAAAGATCTAGCGCTAATAATAATCTATATAAGCTAAACTGTGATGATTCTAATTTGTGATCAAATTACTTATTTTGCTGCGCTTCTTCTTGAATTTCACTTTGTAGTTCGTCACCTATACGCAGTATTAAATATCACTAAATCTGTCTAGGAACAACATGTACTAATATCCTACTTAATTAAATTCATAATCTAGAAGATAGTCAATTAAAAATTTTGTTTAACACCATAAACAATAAATCCTGATATTTTAAATTACTTAAATACTAATAATATATTATAATGTAGTAGAATACTTGGGCTATATTAAATAAGTCATAAAAATCCAAATTCTTAAAATAGTTCTCCTTTCTTAACATAATTATTCAAAACTCATAACATATTCCTTAATTTTTCTTTTTAAAATATAACATAAAAATCTTTAAAATCTTGTTAAATAGTCAATTGGATTATTAATTAACATAATCGGCTCAATAGTATAAAAATACACTTTAATTCCTTTAAATACTTTCTTATAAAAATGAGCTTTTGACAAATATATTTATTTAAGCAAAAACTCACCTTTAAAATATTAAGGCTAACTCAACTTCAAATAAAATGATGTAATAATATCTATAATTAATATATACTTAAATGTAAGGTTATATTAAAACAATCCTTCAAATACTAGATTAGAAAGGGCATAAAAGTAATCCCCTTTAACACCTGCACTTAGTAAATTAAAACCCAAAAGCAACTAATATATTCTATAGAGAAACACATGGTAACGGGAGAGGCGTGCGAGGTAGGGGACTCACCGAGAGGAGGAGGAAGCTGGGTCAGACGATGGTGGCTCCGGTTGGCTGGGGAAAGACCGACGATGCAACTGGGTTTTCTGGGCAATGGTGGTACGACGCCGAGAGAAGGATAGAGGGAGCTCTGTTACGTCGAAACAATAGAGAAAGAGAGAGAGAGAGAGAGAGAGAGAGAGAGAGAGAGAGAGAGAGAGAGAAGAGGCTGGTGGATGGCAGTGAGCTTATCGAAAAGGAGTGGGCTCGATGATGTATAATCCACTGGCAGGTTCTGTGTCGTCCGAGGGGTGGTTCGACATCCCTTGAGGTTGTGTCGGCGTGATGGGCAACCTGGAACGAAGGGACGTGCTACGGGCTGTTGGGGAAGTGGTTTACTCTATTTTTTTTTTTTTATTGTGTAACTCTGGTTTGAAGTGTGGGGAAAATTTTTTGATTCCGTTGGTGGTTTTGGCCGTGGGCTATCGTGGGTTTGCTGATGGGAAATAATGTGAGGAGGAAGAGAGGATTATAGTAGGGCTTTGACATGGGAGTTGGTCTTTCATTAGGGCACTTATAACTAAAAACACTGAGAGACGTACGGGCTTGGAGATAGTGAGAATAAGGTTTAAATTCAAACAAAACTTAGTGGGTACTACAAAATTGGTTCATAATAAAAAACCAAAAAATAAAATGATAATAATCTTTTTTAAAAAAAAAAAAAAAAAGAGGACGGTACTCCAAATTTTATTGATTACCCTCACTTGTGGTAAAGGAATACCATGGTTATAACAATATGTCTGGGGTATACAAATAAAGAAAAGTCCCAAAACCCAGGCATCAAAATCGAATACTACAAAACCCAACCAAATTATCCAAAATTATAATCATAACAAAACAGAGAAATTCAGGAAGGAAACTGAATCAAGAAAACCTGCAAAACTAAAGCACATGCAAATCAATATAAGATTATATAACAAATAAACCAAATGTTACCTCATTATGAGAAACCAAAGATTAGCCAGATCTTATATACGGGAGGCTCAACTTGTCTGTCTTCAACATTCCTTTTAATAGATGAGGAAGATGATTAAAATTATCCTATGTCGCACTAGTACCATCAGCACCCATCTTTGCCAAAAAATCAGCTAGAGCATTACCTTGTCTAAACACATGGGAAATAGAGTAATTCATATCTTCAAGAAAGCCAAGAATTTCCTCCCAAAAGTCTTCAAAGTACCAAAGATTACAATGCAATTTTTGAACCCCTGAACAACAATTAGAGAATCTAATTCAATATCAACATGGGTAAGGCCAAGATTATGCACAAGTCGCAAACCAACAAGGAGACCCATCCCCTCAGCATAATTATTCAAACCCATACCTAAATGCTCAGAAAAACCCCTAATCAAATTGCCTTTATCATCTCTAATAACCCCACCAGCTCCGGCACGACCCGGGTTCCCTAAGGAGTTACCATCCACATTTAGTTTAACTCGACCTCTCAGAGGTTTTATCCATTTAACACTGTGTAGAGGTTTCATTTTATGCCTTTTTATAGGAATCTGAAGGCTATGCAAAATCCTCTCATCATCATGAGATAGCGAGGTGCCAGCTTTAATTTTTTTCTCCTATTTTCCCTATCCAGAAAAGAATATCTCTCCAAACTGAGTTAATGGAGTCTTGAAGACCCTCCATGCGGCATTTACATCTTCGTATCCATAATCTCCAAGTGATGATAGAAGGAATTACACCCAAAATTTGTCCACATTGTGAACGTCTAGGAGCCTTGTGGAACCACATATTAATAATGTCATGCCAACTCTGATGTGGAAAATATGGCATACCGACAAACATAGCAGCTCTCTTCCATATCTCACGAGCAAATTCCCCCCCAGCCAAAACATGATTCTGATATTCATAGCACCCATTCACACAGCAGTCACATTTGGAAACGATAGGAATTCCTACCTTAATCACCCGATCATCGATACTTAAAGAGGAGTTAAAAGCTTTCCAGGTTATAACAGAAATATTTTGAGGTAAAGAAGAGTGCCAAACCCAATTGGTCCATTGAAGTTTGGAGGACCGAACTCTCAAAATGTCCCATGCACTATGAGTAGAAAACTCACCATCTGAATTACCTTTCCATACTAAAACATCGTCACCAGCTTTGGCAGTGCACAAAGTATGCAGGATCACAGCTGCTTGTCGCGCTCACCAACTAGACTTTGTAGCAAGGTAACATCCCAACCAGAATCAATTCTACAATCCTTAACATGAAGATTCGGAAGATTAAAGATGGAAAATTTATCACAAAGCGGGCCATCTTCTAGCCAATTATCCCTCCAAAAAGAGATATTTCCATTCTTTAGTTTCCATTTAGAGTGATTAAGAACATTTGGCATACAAGACATAATTCTTTTCCAAAATCTACTTCCTTTTGCCTAATTGACAATGGAAATATGATTATTTTTTATATATTTGCCCCGAAAAAAGTTCGACCAAAGGGAATTATCCTTAATAACTTTGCAAGCAAACTTCATATGAAGAGATTGTTGCACATGCTGGAGATCCTTTATGCCTAGACCTCCTTCCTGTAAAGGCTTACAAATATTCTTCCAAGAACACCAATGTTTCTTATTTTTTCCGTGTTTAGCACCCCAAAAGAAATTACTCATGCATTTATGACTATTATGAATAATAGAAAGAGGAGCATGAACAATAGATAACGTATGAATTGGAACACTAGAAAGGACATGCTTAATCAAAAGAAGCCGATCCCCAAAAGATAAAAAATTATTTTACCAACCCGCCACACGGCATTGGATATTACTCACCATATCATCAGAATAGCCTTTAATCTGCCAGCAATAATGGGAATACCAAGATATTTGAAAGGCAAAGTGCCCTCTGTAAATCTAGTGATGTTAAGAATAGAACGTCTTCTAGGATTAGGAATATTTTTTGAAAAAATAATAGAAGATTTTTCTTTACTAACTCTTTGGCCGGACCAATTTTCATAGATAGCTAAAATATCAGAAATAGATTTTATGGAAGTTTTTTTCCCATTAGCAAAAATAACAATATCATCAACATAAAGGAGATGAGAGATAATAGGCGTACCTCGAGGATGATAGAATGGAAGAATTTTGCCATCCAAATAAAATTTCTTAAGCATGCGAGATAGAATTTCCTCTACCATAATAAAAAGATAGGGAGAGATAGAATCACCTTGCCTTAGACCTCGACCAGCTGGGAAGAAGCCTTTGGAAATACCATTCATCACCACAGAAAACTACGGGGAGCGAACACGTTGATTTATAAGGCCACAAGCCCATTCTGAGAAACCCAATTGTTTAAAAATGTGTAACAAGAAATCCCAATTGATACTATCATAAGCCTTGGCAATATCAATTTTCAACACCACATTGCCCCCCCCCCCCCCCGCGGGATTAGGCTTATTTAAGCAACGAATCATTTCCTGAGTCAAACTAATATTTTCAAAAATACTTCTTCTAGGAATAAAAGCACCTTGTTCTTGAGAGATGAATTTTGAAAGAACAGGAGAAAGTTGTTTAACCAAAATCTCGGAACAAACTTTATAAATCATAGTGCATAGGCTAATAGGTCTGAACTTATCTAAGCTTGTTAGGTTCTCCACCTTTGGAATCAAAACTAAAGATGTAGCCAAGTAGTACCTTGGAAGAGAGGCACCCTTGAAGAAATCCTGAAAACATCCACCACATCTTTACTAACAATATCCCAGTAAGATCTAAAAAAAGGGGACCCAAAACCATCAAGGCCGGGGCTGCTATAAGTAGAGATGGAGAAAAGGGCCTCCTTAATATCTTGGATCAAAAGGAGCTTGCAAAAATTGAAATTATCAGCCTCAGAGAGCATCGGATTTGCAAGAGGAGACAAATCCGGTAAAGGGCCACTTTGTTTAAAAGAATGAAAGTCAAAAAAATAAGTAATAGCCTCATTGTGAATATCTTCAGGAGAAGAGAGCCTACGACCATCCTTGAGAGACATCTCATGCACCACAGAATGATTATGGCTTTTTAAAGCACGGAAAAAAGGGGTATTATCACCATTCTTTAACCACACTTGTTTACATTGTTGAGCAAGCCTAGTTGATTCTCTTTGTCGCCAAATATTTAACTCTAAACGAGAAGTCAATAAATCAGTCTCAACATCTTCAGAGTGACCATGTTGTAAAGAATCCTCTAATGCTTCAATACGAGCCTCAAGCATATTGATATTAACATCAGTTCTACCAAAGTGAGTTTTATTCCAAGCACTCAAACAACCATATGTTTTTTTTAATTTTCTAGCCAATCTAAACAGACCCTTATCATTAATATCATCTTGTTCCCAAGCTTTTTTAACACAGTCAAAGCAAGAATCATGAGAAATCCACATTTGTTGGAATTTAAAAGAAGGGAAACCGTAGCAATTGTGCACCTTATCCATCCAAATGACCATAGGAGCATGATCTGAATTGGTACGGGATAAGTATCGCATATGAGCATTAGGAAAATCCATAACTGCATTCGAATTCAAGAGAGTTCTGTCTCATCTAGCCTAGCTATGGGATAAACCCAGATGACCATTACACCAAGAGAACATATTACCAGAAAATCCCAGTTCAGATAAACCACCAGATTCAATAAAATAGTTAAATTCTTCAATAGCTAATTGCACCCTAGGCCTACCACCTCTTATCTCCGAATCAGCTCGAATGATATTAAAGTCTCCAGAAATCAGCCAAGCAGAGCCACTTGGCACATTAGATGCTAAAGTACTCCAAAGTTCCCTGCGTTCATGAAGAGTGCAACGTGCATACATAAAGGAAATGTACAAAGATTTACCAAACTCAGAGTATTCCACTGTCATATGTTGAGGGCCTCGATAGATAATTTTAACATGAGAAGTCTCTTTCCATAAAATCCATAATTTTTCATTTTCAGCTTCATTAGAAATCCCATTAGGAAAATGAATAGAACGTTGTAGACTCCACATTCGACTATCAGAAATGAAAGGCTCAGCAATAGCAATGATTCCAGGTTTAAACTTTCAAATCAACTTACATAGTCGCATTTTAGAGGTCCCTAGACCTCGTAAGTTCCAATAGAGAAAAGAACTGATCATAGATTGAACTTGAGAGGCCTGCTTCGGGACCTGTTTGAGCTCTTTACTATCACAACATCACCATCTTTGGATTTTTTCTCATTATCCGAGGCATAAATTTTGTCTTTACACATATGTTCCAATTTATCATTAATTTCATTATCAGATCCCATACATGGATCTTGTACACCTTCCAAATCTAAAGCATTTTCAGAAATAGCAACCTCTGGCATAGCTTCTTCATCTTGATAAATAGTGCCACCATCAACCTCTGTTCTTGTATCTATAATATCCCTCATCACATTAGAAGGACTAATTTCTGGGTTGGAGATCCCATTATGATCCTCATGATCTTCTTGTATAATAGAGAGCATTGGTACCTCTGGGCAAACAAACGACACATCTGCTTCAGTAAGCTCTTGCACCAGATCATTCATAAGCAACCTTATGTCCCCCATTTTGTTATCACTAGCAAGATTAATACCAGGCTGTCGCAACCCAGCCAATACCCCAAATGATTCAACAGAAGTGTTCTCTGAATTACCAACACAATCAGAATTCAAAATGACATCAGACTGATTTTATAAAACCTCATTCCTTAAAACATGAGAACTGGAGTCACCATTTTGAAGATTAACATCCACGTCTAACCCCTCCTCGACCTCCTCAATAAATATAGAATTAACCTGCATCAGGTTATTCACCTTTTCTCTTCCTTTTTCATGGGTTTCATGTAAATCCTTCACTAACGCATTATTAGACTCCTTATTTTCCTTCCGCACCCATCGTTTCCCATCCTTAGGGCCTTCCAGCACAGAGGTTCACCTTTCTTCCGCTTTCCTTTACATTTCACAATATTATGGCCTTGGACTTGACAGTGGCAATAAAAAGCCGGGAGATTCTCATAAATCACATGTTGTAATCTACTACCAGGTTGGTGCGGCACTCCAATCCATAGGGACTCAATCGGGGCAATAGTAGCATCCATTTCAACACAAACACGGGCTCCATCAGTATGTGTTACCCATCGAGTGCAATTGTCTCGACGTATGTATTTTCCAATCGGCATGATGATAGTCTGAAGGAAGGATTCATGATAGTAATTTGAAGGGAGATCAGGTAAGAAAATCCATACTGGGACAAAAGACGATTCCTTTTCTTCTGTATAATCCGAGGACCAGTGAAACATACGAAAAGGAATACCATTAACTTCACAAGTTTCCCTAGAAAATGCCTTCTTGAAATCCAATTCATTGGAAAACGTGAGAAAGACATATCTCGGTTTAGGCATAACAGACACCAAGGGTTGAGAATCTAGTCCCCATCTATTTCGAATAACCAAGCGAATCGTATCCAGAGAGGGGCGCTGTCTCAGGAACTTGAGAACCAAGGAGAATGTAAATGAAGAAGCAAATCGCACGATCTCTTCTCTCGTGAAGTTGATGTATATTTCACCATCCAAGTTTTTTAGAGGCCGCAGGGGAATCACAACCTCAGGAAGAGGCAGTGGAAAATGTGCCACCATGTCGGCAAAGGACTGCCGAGAAGATGACGCCGAAGGGCCTGGAAGGCCCCTAGCGGCAGGCAGCATGTACATGAGAACCAGAAACCCTAGTAGAGCGAAGACTCAAAACTTTCCAAAATAGAGTTGAATAGTCATGCTTCAGTCTGGCTTTCCTCGAAGAAGTTCAAAAATGATAATAATCTTATTAAAATGAACAATGTAAAAATCTAATAATAATAATAACAATAATAATAATAATAATAATAATAGAATGTTTTTAGTTATATGAAAAAAATACATAAAACTTATCTTATGGCCTAATCTTAGGACCGGGTTATTACAGCTTCTCTTGGGCTTAAGTTGCTCAATCCAAAAAATCTAAGGCCTCTCCTTTAAACTAGAAATTTTAAGGCCCTTGAATTCTTATGGCAACTAAATGATTTACGAAAATGTCTGGTTAAGCTTGGGTCATCACAAAGGTTTAACAAAAGGGCTTTCCAAAATTGGCTTGAGAGACTTTGGTACTGACAAAAAAGTGGGCCTGAGATTTTTTCGAACTGGGCTATGATTTTGTACATTGATGGGCCCGCTTCCATTGGGGACATGGCATCTAAGCCTTGGGCAGTAGGGAAATGGGCATGATGTGATCTCATTAAAGAAGGTTTTAAAGGATGGTGTGCTTGGTGTGATGGATTTGGGTTCCAGGGGGTAGGAATCAGGATTGCATAGCTGGTGGGGCGATTGGAAGGTTCTGTGTTGGGGCTTGTTAGAAGGGAGGGGACAAGATGTGTTGTCATTTAATGGAGCTGACATCCCATACTTGATCTTTTTGTCACTGCCACGTGTTTCAATCTGGTTTGTTAAGATTGTCACTACCATTGAACCTTGACTTCCAGAGCTCGAGCTCCACTGGGTTTTGCATGGGACTCCAGAGAAAATGTATAGCGATTTACCCTAGCTTTTTGGATCCTGTATTTGGGTACTGCTTTCTGTAGAGGATTCCAGTAAATCAGTTGTTGATTTACGGAATCCTCCTTGATTCTAGGAGATATAGTTTCCATTTATACGGTTTCTATTTGTAATTATCATCCCTTGTAATTAGCTTTCCTATCTTATCACCTTGTATTCAAACCATACTCTGTTTTGCATACGTCTATATAAATGGAAATACTCCACCCAGAGAAGTGTGGTGGTTTTTACAAATATTGTTATGGCATCAGCCTCCTTTGGATTAACCTCCTCGATCCACTCATGGCCGATTCTACCTTCTCCTTCAACACCATGATCCACATGGTTACTATTAAACTCTCCTCCACAAATTACCTTCTCTGGCGCAACCAACTTCTCCCTCTTCTCCAATGTCAGAATCTTTTTAGCCATGTCGATGGCTCTATTGCAGCGCCTCCAACCACTATCACCTCTGATTCCTCTTCTTCTCAACCAAATCCTAAATATGTGGAATGGCAACTTCAAGATCAATGCCTTCTCAGTCTTCTCTTCTCTTCGTTGACTGAGGAAGCCATGGCCGAAGTTCTGGGTCTCACCACCGCTCGTGATGTATGGCTTGCCTTGGAAAATTCATTCAGCCATATTTCCAAAACTCGTGAGCTTCACATCAAAGATGACTTGCAACTCATCAAACGCGAAACTCGCAGTGTCACTGACTATTCTCGTTCTTTTAAAGCTTTATGCGATCAACTCACTGCCATGGGTCGCCCAATTGATGATACAGACAAAGTTCACTGGTATCTTCGAGGATTGGGCACTGACTTTGCTAATTTTTCTACTGCCCAGATGTCACTCACGCCATTACCAGCCTTCAAAGATTTGGTTCCCAAAGCTGAAAGCTTTGAGATCTTTCAGAAGTCACTAGGGGCCTCTTCACCTGCTTCCTCTGCTGCCTTTACTGTCACCAAAGGGCCCTTCCCTTCATCTCGGGGTGGCAATAACTCAAAGTCTCGTCGTTCTCGTGGCGGCTACAATCAAGGCCATAGCCATGGTCGTGGCAAACGAGGGTCTTATACTCCTCGGTGTCAAATCTGCAAGACTGAAGGACACACTGCTGATCGCTGTCGGATCCGTTATGAATGTGCCGAACCTACGGCACAACTTGCAGAAGCTTTCACCACGGCCTGTTCTATCTCAAATGGCTCAGAGTCTGATTGGTTCACCGATACTGGCGCTTCTGCTCACATGACTCCTGATCCATCTCAGTTGGACAAGGTTGAACCCTACCATGGTAAGGACTGTGTGATAGTAGGTAACGGTGCTTCTCTTCCTATTACTTATACTGGCACACTCTCTCCTTCTTCCAATTTTAAACTCCTGGATGTTCTTGTTGTCCCTCGTCTTACAAAAAACTTGTTGTCTATTAGCAAACTAACTTCTGATTTTCCTCTTTCTGTCACCTTTTCTCATAACAATTTTGTTATACAGAATCGAGTCAAAGGAACGGCGGTGGCAACCGGTAAACGAGAAGGAGGTCTCTATGTGCTGGAACGTGGCAACTCTGCATTTGTTTCTGTTCTTCGGAATAAAAATTTACATGCTTCATTTGAATTATGGCATTCTCGCCTTGGTCATGTAAATCATTCTATTTTATCTCTTTTGAATAAAAAAGGACAATTATTTCTCACTTTTTTGTTGCCTACCCCATCTCTTTGCTCTACTTGTCAACTCGCTAAGAGTCATCGCTTGCCATTTTCCCCGAATACTACCCGATCTAAAATTGTTTTAGGTCTCATCCATTGCGATATTTGGGGTCCCGCTCCTGTCAAATCTAATTTGGGATTTACCTATTATGTGTTATTTATTGACGATTACTCTAGATTCACTTGGCTTTATCCTATGAGATTGAAATCCAATTTCTTTGATATTTTCCTCCAATTTCAAAAATTGGTTGAAAATCAACACTCCACCAAAATCAAAATTTTTCAAAGCAATGGTGGCGCCGAATTTACAAGCAATCGCTTTCAATCTCATCTCCGACAAACTGGCATCCACCACCACATGTCTTGCCCATACACCCCTTCCCAAAATGGCCATGTGCGCCTTTCCTTTTCCTTTACCAATTGTATGATTGTTCTGAATGTTCTTTCCAGCTGATAAACTTCGTGTTGGCTCCCTTATATGTACTGGAGGAAGAGAGACTTGAGTTGAAGTGTTATTCCTCGCTTGACTTTGGAACTGGTTTGGAGGTTGTTGAAAACTGAAAGGATCTTCTCTTCTGTTGACTGGTTGATCTACTCTTATCCATGGGCCATAAGACAAACTTTCTAGCAGTGTATTATAGTTTGGACAAGCTTGAAAAATGATGCCTAAATGCCCACATGAGTAACAAAATTCTGATAGCCTTTCATACTTTTGAAGAATTTTCTTCAACTCTTGATTTGGCCTAGCTAGGTTGAAGCCAGCTGGAAGAGGAATGCTGATATTAATCTCAACTCTAATTCTTAGATATTGTCTCAGGACAATACCACGGATTGATGCTCTGTTGACATCCATAAGGTTGCCCAACACACTTCCAGTCTTTTCTGCATTCTGGTTTGACAACATCGCCAATGGAAGACCATGAACTTGTACCAAAAAAATCGAGTGATTAAGTGCAACTTCATGGATATAAGGACCAGGGGCCACTGCCTAAGTACCATGTAAAACCTCTTTAAGTTCCATGGTCTATTTGCTAGCACCCTTTCTCTTTCTTGTTGGGTTGGGAATGTAAAGAGAAATGTGTTGATATCAATATCTTTTATAATGAGGCCTATCACGAAGCTCCAAACAAATTTAATGGTTGCATGGAAGGTATGCTTATTCAGGGGTTTAGAGGAGATTCCTACCAGTGTTAAGTTGGAGAAATGTGTTACAACGTTGGCTTCGGGTTCGAGGTTTAGGTCACTCCATGACTAGGCTTTGGCTTGGAGGATGAGCTTTTCTATATTAGTAGGGATTGAAGACATGGTTGGATGGGGAGGATAACTGGTAATGTGTAGAGGATGTAAGGTGTAAAGGATGTTTGTTGGAGGGAAAAGGTTCGTTTGTAGGAAGAGAGAGCGTGGGAAATGAATAAGGAAACTACTAAGAGGAGGAAAGCTCACTCGAGAGAGAGAGGTAGAGAGAAACCCATCGTAGAGAGAGTTTGGATATCCATCGTAGATGCGGACTATCTTACACTTCTACAAAAGGATCCTATGACATTTCAGTAATCCCTTGGATTGACTTTGATCCTTTTTTGCACAGTCCTCAAAGAGAAATGATATTTACAATTATGGAGTATGCAAGCGCCACGCAATCCCTTAAAAAAAAGTGAGTAAATACAAGACTCATATAAAACAAATTTAAAAAATTAATTTTTTAATTATAAACCCTACTCTTTTTCAAAATAATTGTATGACACTTGCACACTTCACAACTGTATTTAGCATTAGTCATTCATCAATTATCAAAAAATTACAAAATGCACTCTTCTTTAGGAGTGCTTGACTATTAAGATTGTATGTACCATGGTCTATTTTTATCCATCTTAACAATTGACTGCATATGTACATACTGATTTTCTTTTAAATCAAAGGTTAAAATGTTTTATAACTAGAAGTTTAACACTACGTTTGGATAGTGAAAATATTTCATCTCATCTCATCATTATAATTTTTTTAAATTTCTACATAAAATATAACAACCAATTCAAATTTTTTCAAATCTCAAAATAATAATAATATTATAATAATATTTTATTCAACTTTCAACTTTCATCTCACCTCAACTCACTATCCAAATGGGACCTAAATATCAGATTAAACAAGTAGTTGAATCATTGTTACCAGCACCTGCCTCATGGTTGAGAGAAGTAAGAAGTTAAAGTTTGATGTGCCTCTTGATGTTCCGATGGGTTCATGTTCGGTTTAGTTTCTCTGACTATTTGCACTTGTGTTCCTTGCAGAGCTTGTTTTTTTTTTTTTTTTTTTGAAAAGATCACATATCATTCATTAGAGCAAATGCTGAATATATGGAGGATAATCCTCAATAAAAATACTGTCCCCCACGTAGGTCAGGCCAAATTTTGCCAAAACATGAGCAATTACATTGACTTCCCTAGGAACATGTTGGATAGACCACCCATGAACCTTGGATAGTAACACTTTGATGTCTCTAATAACCATTCCAGTTGAACTCCAACTTTCCTTTCCTTGTTGGACTGCCTTCACCAAACCAAAAGAGTCCCTTTCTAGGATGAACTCGTGTAGCCCCAATTCAGCACAAAAAGAAGTAGCTCTGAGAGCAGCTACTGCTTCTCCTAGAAATGGATCAAGAGTTAAGGGAATAGTTGAGCATAAAGAGGCTATGATGTACCCATCAGAATCCCTGATAATCACACCAATCCCCAATCTCGAGTTGCCTTTATCTATGGCTGCATTCCAATTAGCCTTGAAGAATCCTGGTGGACGGGTAGACCATTGTGTGATATGAGGCACTTGAGCCTTAACCCTTTTATTCGAGTTTTCTAGCCAAGTGCCAATGGCATTCAGCTCAGCAAGGACTTGTTTATACACTTGGGAGGAGGGTGAAAATGCTGCTCAAACAGCTAAGCATTCCTTCTATGCCAAACAGCTTTAGTTGTAACATCTATCTCTACAAGTTCTAACGGGGATAGTTGATCCACTAATGGCATCAAAATGTCTTTGAAGGAACCATCCTGCAAACATAGTTTTTGTATCCTTCTAGAACTCATAGACCACACATCTTGGCTGCTGAATAAGACTAGAGAGCATGAGCAACTGATTCAGGATGCAGAGAGCAGATACGACAAAATGGAGACTCTACCACCTTTCTCTTGTGCAGGTTGAGATTAGTAGTAAGAGATTCAATGGTTGCTCTCCACAGAAAAAATTTCGTGGCTTGGGGAGCCTTGATGCCCTACATCTTCTTCCAGGAGTTCGAGGTGATTGGCTGCCCTGATGGTTGTCCCATTTTATCATCGTTCATGGTACCTTGTAAGTGATATGCAATCCTCACCGAAAATTTACTATCTGCTAAGCATCTCTAGGTAAGCATATCATGGCTCCTATAAGGACTAATGGTCATCTTACTAATTAACTCAGCCTCAGAAGCTGAGAAAATGCCATATATGAGGGGAAGGTCCCATTGCAATGTAGTTGAGTTAATTAGCTTAGAGACAGAAGCCTCACTGTTCAGTATACTAACTGGAGATTGAATTCTAAAAGTTGATGGGCAAGGGATCCATTTATCATGCCAAATTTTGATCTTTTTTCCGTCTCCTACTCTCCATAGTAAACCCTCCTAGAGAATGGGTCTAGCTGAGAGGAAACTCCTCCATACAAATGAGTCATTAGCTCTTGGTTTAGCTGAGAGGAAATCTGAGTTAATAAAATACTTGGCCTTGAGCACCTGAGCAGCGAGAGAAGTAGGATTTTGAAAAATCCCCTAGCCTTGTTTAGCCAATAAGGCTAGATTAAAATGTTCAAATTCTCTAAATCACAAACCTCCATCAAGTTTGGGTTTATCAAGGGCCTGCCAACTCAGCCAGTGAATTTTTTATTTGTTATCCTTTTGACCCCACCAAAAGGTCTGCAGTAGGTGGTTGAGGCTTCTTATGATGGTCTTTGGTAGTTTGAAGATGCCCATACTATATGTGGGGATTGACTGCAGGACAACTTTCATCAGAGTTTCTTTCTCAGCCTGAGACAACACATTAATCTTCCAATTACCCATCTTAGTCTTGACTTGATCTAGAATTGAGTGGAAAGCTTTGGTTTTGTGTCTTCCCACTAAAGAAGGTAATCCCAAATATTTATCAAATGGGCCAGAGGCTTGAATTCCTACTTCCTGTAATATACTTTGTTGGACCTCTAATTTGGTATTGCTACTGAAGAAGATAGAGGTCTTATCAAGATTAAGTCTTTGCTGTAGTCTACTCCACTCTTCTGGTTTGGATCTGCAAAAGACCAAAATGTCATCTGCAAAGAATAGGTGATTCACTTGTAGTCTACCTCGAGCTGCTGGAATCCCAGATATTAAGCCCTGCAATTCAGCTTGTTAAGGCAGTGGCTAAGAAATTCAGTACATATGATGAAGAGGTAGGGAGAAAGGGGATCTCCCTGCCTGATTCCTTTAAAGGGGTAAAAGGCTCTTGAGGAGTACCATTGATTAAAATAGAGTAACTAACAGTTGTTACACATTGCATTACCAATTCCATCCATGTACTGTCGAAACCCATTTTAAACATCACCTTATACAGGAAGCTCCATTCCACATGGTCATAAGCCTTGCTTATGTCAAGTTTTAGTGCCATAAAGCCATTAGATTTCCCTTTAAGTTTGGTTTGCATAGTGTGCAGCAGTTCATATGCAACTACTACATTGTCTGAAATTAGGCTCTCTGGGACAAAGGCACTTTGAGTTGGGGAAATAATACTGGGCAAGATGAGTTTAAGCTTATTTGCAATTGCTTTGGATATTATCTTGTAGAAAATATTGCAGAGGCTGATAGGTTTGTAATCTATGATTGATTGAGGAGATTTCTTCTTAGGTATCAAAGAGATAAAGGTCTGATTGACTTCATTAAGACCCTTCCTGGAGTTGAGAACTTCTAAAGCTGCTGCTGTAACCTCTTTTCCAACTATGGCCCAATGTTGGTGATAAAACACTGATGGGAATCCATCGGGCCCAGGAGAGCCTAGAGGGTTCATGGCTTGAATGGCTACTGCTACCTCTTCTTCAGTGAAAGGACAAGAAAGAGAGAGGTTCATTTCTTCACTGACAGATGGTTGGAAAGGCTGAAGAATCATATCAATGTTTCTGGGGTTGGAAGTGGAAAAGAGGTTTTGGTAAAAGCCTTGGAAAGTCTTTGCAATTGCTTCTGCATTGGATGCTAGAACACCATCTTCACTTACTATCTCTTTAATAAAATTCACATTTTTTCTCTGAGTTGCACATTTATAGAAAAATTTGGTGTTTCTATCCCCATCCTTAAGCCACCTTTGTTTGGCTCTTTGTCTCCACTTCAACTCTTCTTCTTCAAGAACACCATCAACTTCTTTTTGAAGAGAATAGATCTGGTTACTATATTGACCAGTATTAGAGTCTTGTAGCATTCTTAGTCTCTCTCTTTTTTCCTTGAGTAGCTTCTTCTGGTTCCTAAACATATCCTTGCTTCAATTCTTTAGTTTTTCTCTGCAAGCTTCCAAACCTTCTTTTGTGGTTGTAAGCTTTGATCCCTGGGAGAAAACCTGCTACCACACTATTTTGATGAGTTCCCTGTAGCCTTCTCTATTGCCCCAAGCAACCTCATATCTGAAAACCTTCTACTTAGGAATCTCAAGTGGACCACAGTTTGTGCACTGGATAAGAATGGGGTTGTGATCAGAGCACTGAGTAGGAATAATGAATAACTGATTTATTGCAAAAAGGTTTAGCCATGCCTCATTACCCAGGGCCCTATCCAGTCTGGATTTAGTAAACTCAGAGCCTTCCCTTCTGTTACACTAGGTGAATTTGGATCCTCTGTACCCCATGTCCACAAGACCACAATCCATTAAGGCCATTCTGAAATCCTCCATTTGCTTACAGGAGCGGGTATTCAAACCAAACTGTTCATGTTGATACAAGATTTCATTAAAGTCTCCTAAGCATAACCAAGACTTTTGGACTTTAGAGTGTATTAACCTGAGGAGATCCCAACTATCCCTCCTTTTTGCAGTGACTGGTTTGCCCATAAAAGCTTGTAACAATTCACTTATCCTTCATGGTGACAAAAATGATGCTTGCAGAGCTTGTTGACTAACCCACATGATTTCATTTGATTTGCAAATGTGCTTGTTGTGAAGATTTTATTAGTAAGATACTGGATACTGTCTATGGCAATAGAAGCAAAAATAGCGGCAATTCCTTTTCTATTGAGGACAAGAAGTCAAGCATGATTGTTCTTTTAGGAGTCTAGTGTGCAGCCAGGGTCATTTTAATTTATTATTTTATTATTATTATAATCTTTCCTTCCTTATGTATACAACCAAATCAAGAGGAAAGAGTCATTTTTTATTAGTCAGTCTTTGTTTCTTTCATCTGTGGGCGCTCTATGCTGCACATATACACAAAATAAAAGAAGATTACAAGTTTTTGTTTTAATTCATGGGGTTGACACCCCTTCTAACCTTTTATAAAGCAATTTAATAGAAGATCTTTAATTTAGAAAAAAAATTAGATTAGATTTTTTAAAAAGAAATGAAGTACAATGTTTTCTCTAGAGATTAGCATTTCGTCTCTAGATTCATATACATGATATTATTAATTCGGCTATTCATTTAGTTTGTAAATCTGATTTTTCCTACTAGACTGAGTTTGGCTCTTCCCTATTTTGAATTATGGAGAATGAAAAATGTTACTTTGACACTTTATATATTTTATTTTTTTCTTTACTAAATAGTTAAGAAATTAATTATTAGTATTATTTTTTTTATATTTTTTAAAAATATTTAAAAATATATATAAATTAAAAAAATAAGAGGATAAATTTATACTAACCGGTACATCCAGAAGTTAATACTTGGCGGCGCCTGGCACTACTATTGAAGAATGAGCCGTGCTATGTATCAGCCCCTGTTCACGGCTGATGCATAGCACACTAATATGTTTTTCATCAGTTTTTTCTCATAGCCGTTGATTTGAATTCATGTAAATGGTTTGGATGATGACACATAGAGTGTATGCTGGTTGCTCCCCAACAGGGGACTGATGCAAAAATTAATTCTTGAAGAATACAAAGACCAATATACCCGAACATAAACAGTGAGTCGGGCGAGAGCCTACAATTCTCCTAGAGGACGAGGTCTGGGTTTGCATTGTACGTTGGGTCGGGCAATCCAATTAGTGTACTGGACTAGCACAAACTCGGATAGTTCCAGCCCAGACTACGAACTGCCAAGTACCGACAGAAAGAAAATATAAAAATCAAGTACGTCTCCTCATACCAAACAAAAGAAAACAACGGCAGAAGAAAAAACTATGAAGTACGACCATTCCTTCTTTTGATGTAGATCATAAAGAGAGTAAACAAAACTTGCTGCGTTTCTTGAGATGTTTTCTGTCATTTCACTGTAGAAGATGAGATTTTTTCACACAAAAATAATGGGCCCGTTCAGTTTTGTGGGAACTTATTGGCCTTGGTATTTCCTAGTGCGTAATGACATCGAGGAGGTCACCATCTGGCTGGGTTAAACATGGCAAGTAAAATGCGGGTCCCATGAATTAAAGAAGAAAAATAACATAATAAGGATAGGTTTAGACAGTGAGATGAGAATTTTTTTATTTTAGATGAAAGTTTAAAATATTATTTTTTGATATTATTATTTTTTTGAGATTTGAAAAAGTTGAATTGTTTATTATATTTTATATAAGAATTTGAAAAAATTATAATGATAAGATGAGATGAGATGAGAATTTTATTTTTTGTCTTTATCCCAAACCTGCCAGCAAATAGAAGAAGTAACAAAATATAAAGGCACATGTAACCTAATTGACATAAATCTCCAGCCTTCAAAATGAAGGCCTTGGATTCTAAACTCTCCTTCCTAAATGTTAAAAAAAAAAAGAAAAAACAAAAAAGAAGAGGCAAATATGTGTGTGGCTATATTAGGTTCATGTCCATGTAGTTGCACAAGTGGGAGATGGAGGCCTCATGGGAGTCCATCTGCCAAAAGAGGCTTTGAGTAACTAAACAATATTGGAAAAGAATCTGACCATTCTTTTTTGAAGTGGAGAAAAGAAGAATGAGCACTGAGCGAATGGACATTACCACTTTTGAGCGGTTTTTGTGGGACATTACATCGACCGGTCTTCGCTTTCTCTGTCTCCTTGTATGCTCGCTCTCTCTCTCTCTCTCGCTGATTAGTAGCTTAGTCAGGACTGGGGTAGCCCAAAATTCAACAAGATAGTGGTTTTCTTTTATTGGGTAACTGTCATTAATAAAAGCATTATGTTACAAATTCAACGAGATGGTGATTAACTGTGTTATCTACTTTCTCCTGTCTGACTTCACTGACTTCCTGCCATCATCCCCATCTCTTTGGCCTCTGCTCTCCCATAATTGTACCTCTCTCTCTCTCTCTCCATTTATTCTCGTTTAGTTCCTCCAAACCACTCCACAGGTGGTAAATACTAGAAACCCATGAAGACGATCTTGTCATCTGGTACTCAAACTCCCCCCAAGTAAGCATATCACTGAAGCATAATCTTCAATAGAAAAGAATCGAGTGAGAAACTTTTGGAATCCATCTAATCAGCTAGAAACTTGGATCCTGGTAGGAACATTATTTATACTAGATTTTTACTTTGTTGCTTCTTCTATGTGCTTCTATGTCGCTGTATGTTTGTTCATGCTGCTCAGAGGTTCTTAATTTGTCTATTATGTATCTTCGGGTTTCTTTGAGCCTTCTCGTGGCTTCGTAGGGGTTATGTTTTTGGTTGAGATTTTAAGCGTTGGTACTTTTTGAGCTTCAATATTTAGTTCTATGTTATGGATTACTGGATGATCATCAAGTCGTACTTTGATTGATTGTTGCTTTCCGTTTATAATATCCCAATACTTTGGTGCAGGGTTATTCCCTTGTGCTTATGGTTGTTGTGAGTGGTGGTAATTTCAGTCTAAAATCATAATTATCTTTAAAGGGAAAATGGTAGGTTTCAATGTCATGTAGGTAATCCCAAGTCAGAGACCAATAATTGAAGTCCTTTTGGTTAGTGTTAGGAGTAATTTGCTGGAACAAACAATTGGCCTTTCCTGAAAAATTGGACAGTAATGACGCATGATGTTAGGGAATTCTCAATCATTACACAAGATAGGAAATTCACTCTAATGTAAAAAATCTTGAGATGTATTCTGGGCATTTCCGTCTCAAATTAAGCATATCTGATAACCCTGAGGCTGCAAAGAATGACCTTTAATCCGTCATACAGAGTTCTGCACAAATTAATTGGGTGCAAACAATACAATGAGCAAGGGATTTCATATTTCAACCTTACTTTTGTAAAATCTCCGCATACCTGAGCCTAGGACTTTTTATCCTTTTAGCATTTGGTGCATCATACTAGCTTGTTAAAGCTATATGTAGTCTTCCAAAGTTGTTTTACTGTAGTTTAGTACAGTGCTGCTCTAATGATATGAAGTTCAGTAGATATTCAATTTTTTCCCAATAATTGTGTATACTCTTTCGGGGTAATGATTTTGAATAGTATGGATTACCTTTTGAAGGTTGTTACATTTGTTTAATTCGTTAGACAGATTATTTCTCCATATTAATGCCTTTAAAAATGAGACTTATTCTGGTGTCCATGGTCATTATTTCCCACTGGTTAAGTTCCAATTTCAAGCTTTCAAGTATCATCACGTCAAATTCATAGTGTCAGTAGTCTTAGTAATAAAATACAATCTATGTTCTTTTTTTCAAGTGATGAACATTAGTATGAAGCAGTTCATCTGCAGTCAAGCGAATTCATCTGTTTTTTATTTCTGACATTAATGAGGGGAACTGTTATCTGTTCACATAATACAGGAATTTTAAGTCTTGAATTATTTGAAATTGAATGTGCTCTTATTTTCATCCCTGCTGATGTTGCTGAGATCTTTATGATATCTCTTAATATTACATATTGGTGAAAAATATTTAAGAAGTTTTCCTTGATGAAACATTAATAATCCCCTTTGATTAATGTAGTTTACACCTTTTACCTATTTGATTAATAATCCCTTTGATATTCTTCTTATTTCCTTTATTCTTATTCCTGATGACGACCAGTCAAGGAAGATGGTGATTAATGTAGTTTACTGCTCTTCTTTGCTTATCGATCTTTGTTTTCCCTAACCATTATTTTCACAACTATTTATCAGTTTTCTTATACGATTCCAACAGACTAAACTTGATCTGGCTTAGCAGTTATAATTTTCTATTTATTATTTTGTTTTTACACATTCTATATAATGAATTCCAATGTTTTGGGGATTTCTTGTTGTAATAAGTAGTACTAGTAGTTGTTATTGCGATTATGGCTTTTCTCAATATAACAACAATTATGTCAAACATTAATCACCAGAAACCAAAAGTAACTTCTCCAATAAGATTATAAGAGTTACTATTCTCATTGTTATTCATAGTTCCTTGTATAGTAACCCATAAGCCTTGTTTTACTATTAAGTAATGCTAGGTACAAGCCTCAAATAGACAAGTCCCATACAAGCCCTTTGTAAAAAAGTGGGTCCCACTAACAATCTGTCCCATCTCGTTAAGAATCAATTGTTGTTTCCCTATCAGCTACTCTCACCTCTGTAGAGCATATTCGATCTGCAATTTTCACCATTGTCACGAGTTTCATCATTTACTTGTTTGGGCCTCTAGATCAATTTATGAACTACTGCAATCCACAGTAAATAATTTAAATTGTTTTATTTTCCTGTGATAATCCCGGGGAGTCCCCTTCCTCTCTTCAACAATGACTCTACTTAATTGGCATGTTCCATCTTTCATTTAGGCGAAGCAATTTTCTTTCTGTTGGTGGTGTTGGAATTTCATGAACGTGGAGCCAAAACAAGAACTAGTTCTATGGAACTGCATTCATAGTAAATTGAAATAGTAGAAGATTTTGTTTCCTTTTGGCGTCTTGGGCGTGATCTACTTGATTCCCTCAAGTTGTTCGAGTCTGAAGTAGAAGAACACCATAAGTGGATTAAAGTGGTTTATATGTGCAAGGTGGCACAAGAATGTTAAAGGATTTGGATGAAGAATTAGGCCTTAACTTTGAGTGAATGGCAGGGTGCATATGAGCCGTATCCAATCATCTAGAAGTTATTGGAGCTATGCCGGCTTACAGACTGGCTAATCTTCTTCCAAAAAGAGTAGTTCTATTTATAGGGGATGATTCCTACTGTGGGTTGAGCTACTATCATGGTTGCTGTGCTTTTTCTTCCTCTCACCTACTTTCTTCTAAAATCTCAGTTTTTCATTTGAAAAAAAAAAAAAAAATGAATGACGACCTTCATAGAATATTCCTTTTCCTTTTAGTATGAAAATTTTATGTTGCTTTATAGAGCGTCTCTTTGGACTGGAGACATCAAAATTCAAGCTAGCAGTTACTTGCTCCAAAATCTGTCTTCTGGGCTTTCAGTCTGAGTCTTTAAATAGTATGTACAGGTTGTTCTCCATTGTCAACTTGATTATATTTATGATTTCTTCCAATAGAATGATTGTAAGGTGTTCATTCTTTTTATGCAAATGTTTCTCAAGTGTATCTATTTTGGTACATTTAATAATATTTTGTGACTACATATTTAAACACACGTTGAGATGACAAGCTCAACAGGCAGTCAGAGTTCACGAAAGTTAGTACTGCAGGAAGAGTTTTATTAATTGATTGATCTCTTAGGATGCCTTGGTATATTTCTTGTTATTGTGCTAGACTTGGATGGAAGTTTTACACTTTGTCACAAATACATTTTTGTTAAGGGGAGGGAAAAAAGAAAATAGAAGAAAATGTGCATATCTGATTTATTGGTCTTACAGTGTGTGTGTGTGTGTGTGTTCGCATGGATTGGAGCACAGCTAATGTCTCTCTATTATTTGTAGAACCAGATGGATGCAATCAATGACCAATTTGATTAGTATTGGCTGCTGCATAAACAGAAAATAAGCTGTTTCATCCTACTTGCAGGTGAAAAGCTTAGTGAACGCAATCAGTAATTGGATCTATTGTCCTTTGGTTGGCCTTTTTCTGAAGAAACGATCTCTCAACCTCGCCGCATTACTCAAACATGACAACACCAAACTCGAACTTGAAATCTGAAAATGAGTCCAGAGTCAGCAGCCAAGTAGCTTCAAACCTACCTGTGCAAGAAGTATCCCCTGATCCCTCCAAGGACAGCACCACCAATTCATCCTGTCTCACAAATGACCTTAACCTTCAACCAGATCCAGAGCCTGTCTCCCTTGACTTGACACTCCACTTCAGCAGCTGTGATACTGACCTGAAGGGCATGGGTGAGACAAGCGAGGTAGCAGCCCATAATTCCTCAGCAACAGTTCCAAGGGTTTTCTCTTGCAATTACTGCCGGCGCAAGTTCTTCAGTTCACAGGCACTGGGTGGCCATCAGAATGCACATAAAAGGGAAAGGACAATGGCAAAGCGTGCTATGCGCATGGGAATGTTCTCCAATAGCTATACTAGCTTGGCATCTCTGCCCCTTCATGGTTCTTCATTTCGGTCCCTTGGGATTGAAGCTCATGCTGCAATGCATCAAGGAATACTACCATCAGAAAGGCCGCCTAGAGGTGGAGCAAGGTTCGAACAAGGCTATTTTGGACCGCCGATGTTCATGGAAGATGATGATGTGGGACTGTTTTGGCCTGGAAGTTTCCGGCGGGTGAGGGAACCAGTGGGATCAGTTGCTGGTACTTCTGCTTTGGAATTAGGTCCAAATGCAAATATGAATTTTGTGGGAAATGAGTCGAGGACTACTACATCGTCACCAGATCTTACTTTGAAACTTTGAGATTTTTCATCTCAGATAGTATTCGCTTTGTACATGAGATATGCAATGTCAACGGCTATGTGATTTAAGATTTTATCTTTTTAATCAAAACATTAATGTTTTTGGTTTATCAAGGATGTTTTTGCTGCTGTTGTATAAGTTCTGGAGAATGAAATCAATTGATTGAGATTATCAAAAGTAATATTCATAAAATAGCGTTCGATTCTTGGGGATAAGTAACCCGCCCTATTCCCTTAAAATTTCATAATAGTGATTCAAATTACCAGTGAAATGTTCATAATGTTGATGTTCTTGAGCTCACCATTGTTAGATTGGAAATTAGGTCCCATGTTTAATCTCCCAATATGCTTTAGCGAATAGAGTATCATGGAATGCTGCATAAATCCATCATTCTTATGTTATTTTCCTCTCAAACTAATATGGGATCCACTGCATTAGGATGAGTGACGTCCTTTCGCCTGTGTTTGCTGATGCACTTCTCTTTTAGCTCGCATCCGTCTACTGTTGAATGTGTTGAAGATGATTGGAAAGATCATGTCCACTTGAACTATCTCCAAGCCAGAACTATTTGAATAGTATACGCTTTTTGCTTTGCTTTTGTGATTGCTTTGCTCATTCCTACCGAAGGTAAAAGAGGAATATAATATTTTTAAGTTAGGATACTTTTCTTTTCTTTTATTTTTTTGAATAAAGGATACTTTCTTAGATATAATAACAATTATCATATTAATTTAGTAATTATATTTAGGAAAAGTTTTAAATGTTAGGCATAGAAAACGCGTTAGCATGATTTGGAGTGTACCGTTATTAACGCGGCCGACAAAGCAAGCATGCCCAAGTTAACGAAAGCTTTCTTGTTTATTCACCATGCAGTCTTTACTTTTTGAAATAATTAGACTTTGGATCCATCCGGACGAATCTCGAGGAGCAGATTATGACAGTATATTATATTTTTAGAATTTTTAATTTACATTTTATTGGCAGGATATTACCGTTTGTAATGTAGTGTAAAAGAGTTTCATTTTTTAAATAATTGAGTTGAGCATCTATTATGTTGTTTTAAACCGATAAACTGAATTCACAATCGGTAATAGAGTTGGATATTATATTTGTAAGATTGTAACGTATCAATTTTATGATAATTATCCTAATGAATGGAAATTACAAAACTTGCCAATTTGATAATAATGATCATTACGAATGGAAATTACAAATATGTTGGTATAGAAACATCAAATGGACTACTTTAGTTGTTATCCATTATTAAGGAGTGAGATCTTTTTAGATTAAAATTCTCAATGCATTGGGTGATCACATATAGCATAGAGTCAACATGATTTATTAAGATGGAATTCTTGATTTGATTAAGAAGAATAAAAAGAAAATATCTCCTTATGTTTAACTTAATAATATTTGATATTTGAATCCTTTGGCCAGTATAATTTTATGAGGATTGTGCCGAAATAAAGAAAGAGACTCCTCCCAACAAGTAATGTGTTATGGAAGATTAGGCAACGAGGCAAGCAAAGTGTAGCTTGTCCATTGGAAGGGCAAGCGGCACTATGTAGAAAGCCTGGCAGACACGGTTCAACAACAGGCCTAAAGGTGGTTCGTCCAACAACAGGCAAAGAAGAGGCAATTGGGTGAACATCGTGTGGCCAAACGAAGAGTAAGGACAGCAGTATGTTGTAAAAAGTCTGGCTAACAGTACTCAACACCGAGTGATAAAGGAATTTTCACCATGTGCTAGGTGGACAAACACTGTGCTAACTGTATGAGGGCGAGAACGAGGAGTTAAAGAAGTTGGTAATTTTGTGAAAGGACAAATTGCAACAGAGAGGGCGAGTCAACAGGCATAGAGCAGCTCGATTGTGGCATGGGGTTCCTCGGGTTGGTACAGAGATGCATAAGGCAACAGGGTCGTACGCAGAGGCCCATACTCCATCTTAGACGTCACAACTCGAGTAAGCCTGTGGAGAAAAAGATTATGGACCTACAGGCCACATTGTCTATCTCAAAGGTATGGTTTAGCGCCACGTGGGAGATTGTTATTAGGGTAAGGGCTGCAGGATTAGACCCAAGGCAAACCGTAGGAACGTGTACGCCTTGTCCCATCAGTCACTCGACCTCTACAATTCTTCAAGTCAAGAGGGCAAATGGACAGTCTAGATCAAAGGTCTCTTATTCAAGCATATTGGTAGTCAGAAGAAGGTCAAGAGGACACCTGACGGTCTCAATCTATAAAAAGCATTGGAAAAGGGACAAAATCTCATTTTTGAGAGATAGTGAAGTGTTTGATCTTTTTTGGAATTAGAGTCTTCAAAGAAAGCAAGTGGCTTCAAAGGGAGCGACTGAAGGAGTAGCACCAGTGCCATCGTAGTATTTTAAATAGTGTTCAGGTAGGTTACCTTCTAAGACCATACTAGGAATATGAGATAAATGTTGTAAGATTAGGTTTTGCATGTTCTATAACGCTCCCCCTTTTCCACATGAAAAATAATATATATCTTCTTCGTTATATTTATGGATTATCTTTCCACTGTGATTTTGAGATGATGAGTTTGAATGGTATTGGTTGATGGTAATTGTGATGTCTAGGTGCGTGAGTCTTACTATAAGGACCAAGCCAGTGAAAGGGGACAAACCACCAGTGGAAGGCAAAGATGAAAGCTTTCCATTTGTTTGATGGAAAACGAGGCAGAAGTGGTTTGCATAGGGCAATGTAAGGGCGAGTGGCACCATCTACAAATCTGGCTAGACACACCTCAGCATAGGGTGTAACAAGGATTCTCACCCCGAGCCAGGCGGCAAGTACCTTGGCGAGGAACGAGGAGCTGAAGAGGCTCGTAGTTCTGGAAAAGGTGCCAATTGTATAAAGGCAAGGAACGAGCCTAGGGCGAGCACCGATCAAGGACAAGATCCATGCAGATGAATGAGCTTTTCGTGATGACAAGAAAATGCTTAGAGGGCAACATTTTCGTATGCAGAAGCCCACACACCATCTGAAAGTCACATCTAGAGTGGGTGTGCAGGGAAAAGGCCACGATATTGCAGATTATACCATCTAAACCCAGAGATATGGTCCAGAGCCACGTGGGAGGACCCCATTCAAGGAGAGACTATAGATTGGACCCAAGGCAGGCCGTAAGGACATGTGTGCCTTGTTCTGACAGTTTGTCTTTGTCATCCTATAGAGGGAAAATATCAAAGGGTTTCTATTCAATCATGCATAGAATTAGAAGGATGCCACATAGAGACAACAAGTTTCACTAGGAAAAATGTCTACCCAACCAACCAACTTGAGGACACCATCACGTGATATGCCAAAGGATTCTGTAACAGTCCGCTAGAAATTCAATAGTAGAATTTCTATAGGCTTTAGGAACCTCGTGAAAACACCATAAGTTTTCACGATTCAACTAATCGCATAGGTTTTAGTCTGTCAGCATAGCCAGAGTTATCATTTACTATAGTGCCAGAAACGCAATTTTTTATTTATTTGATATAGTTAGAAGAGTCAGTTTGAGATATGGTCTGTGCCATTAGACTCAATTGATTATTTAAGATTTTATAACGCAATAATCTCATTTTTAGTTTTCAGACGAAACGTTTGTTCGAAAACTTCTTTTGCTTATTTCGAGGCACTTCGGGATTGAATTTCAATAAACAAATTGCACAGTTAGGTTTCTATGAATGTTTAGGATTTTACAGTGCACAATTTATGTTTCACTTTTCCCGAGTGATTAGTAACCTCTACAGTAGCATCTAGTGTAGTGTTTTCAAAATCATAGTGCAGAATGTCCAAATTTGATTAGAGAAGTTTTATTTGGAAACTTGGCAGGATCTTAACCATACTTGGTGAATAGTATTGGACACTTGAAACAAAGAGGAACAATGAGATCAATTGTGAAGGAATCAAGGTGTGAAACCATGCCACCTAAGCAAAACCCTGTTTTCCATCTAATCAACCAAATTGTGACGAACCAAAGAGGGTTTCAACCCTAGTAAAACCCTAAATGGTTAGAATTCAATTGAAATCTCAAAATTTTGGTTGAAAACTGAAACCCTAAACGGTTTCACCAAACCCTAAAGTTGGCCTCTACACCCTTTTTGATCCAACTTCTAGCATTGTATTTATCACTTAATTAAATCACTTTCACACGTTATTAATTCCTCAAATTCATATTATGACATCATTATCCAGTCTATAAACCTACAAATTTTGATTGGGCCAAGAAAATTATATTTGGACTTGATAGTATCTCAAACCTTAACCAAACCCTCTCTAAACTCCAAATTGAGGCCCACCAAAGCCCACGAATTTGGCCACCTTGGCAAAACGTCTTGAAGAAGTTTTCTCCCCAACATGGTAGGTCATCCATTTCCGTTGGCTGCACCCAATAGTGCCTTGATGTGAGAGGGAAAATCCACCTCATCACCCTTCATACCACCGGGCAGCTGCAGGCAGTCCTTGCCCCTCACTATTTTTCACTTTATGTGAAATAGGCACATCCAATCAAAGGTCATTCAAGCCCATACCTCCCCCCTCCAGAAGTCTAAAGTCATGTAAGACACACTTCACTTCATTTCATCACTTCTTCACCCTCTTTTGAGTCATCTTATGTGAAATGGTTGACCTTTTGTAAGTATTTTCTCACAATGAATCCTTTATTAAAATTGTTTTTCTTTGAGTCTAATTTCCGTGGATATATTATTTGTTTATTTTCGTAGTCATTTGGTCGGTCAAAAGTTGTTTTAACTATGGAAATGTCATTCTGGATGTTAAACTAGGGAGTGTATTATATTTTGGAGTTTTTGACCAAACTAATCGACATATCTTGATCCAAAAATTTTATGGAGTGTTGTTAACATATGTTTATAAATGGTCATTGAGGAATTTTTGTACGACTAAAGCTTTTGATGAAATATTTTTTTAGATCTAGAAACTTAGAAACTGGAAGTGGAAAAACAGTTTCTATTTTGAGAACGTTTGAATATTTCGTTGTTTAATCTTGCTCCAATGAGTTTGATATTTTTCTTTGATGATCCTAAGCCTCTTATATGCATTTTAGGATGTTGGGTTGAATATATTTAGTATTAGTTTCAAATATATGAGTTTTCTATACAAGAAGATTTTGGTTAGGCCTAAGATGTGATGTTTTTAGGTTAGATCTATGTTTTATTGATTTTTAGCCATGTGATTTTAAGTTTGATGGTTGGATCTTCTTTAATACACATTTTTAAACCATGCGATGCTTTAGTTTAAAGATCTCATCTTTTTTAGCCATGGATAAAGAGATTGATCAAAACTAGTTAAAGAAAAAGTTTCTATTTTTAGACTAAGTGTAAAACCAAAAACTCCAAGTGTTGTTTTGTGATTTTTGGTGACTTTTATTTGATGATTTAAAGCATATTTGATCTTAGGATGATGTTATGAATATGTTAGATATAAGATTTGATTTTTGGAATTCTTGGAGATGTTTTGATTAAGGTCAAAACTTGTGATTCAATGATTTGCCCTTTTGTTAAAAAGTTTGGGTCGTTTTACAGTACCTTTGGTGGTGATAATTAGCATTTACTTTTAATGGATGTTTTTAAGTATGTTTGTAAACTTAGGATATGAAGATCTTTGTTACAGTTTTGATTTAGTCATGAGTTTTGAAGCTGGAAGAATTGCAACAAAATTAAGAGAAATGGCCTATGGATGTTTCGGCCATGGTGAGTTTTCCATAGTTGTGTTTTGTTTTAAATTGTTTTAAGTTGATATTTGAGTTTAGGACAAAATTTACATGAGAAATTTAAATTTTGGTGATTTTTGGAGTTAGGTTGCAAAATTTTTAAGTTAGAGTAAAATGATCATTTTTCCATATGTAGAGGGTAAAATGATATTTTTAATCTAAGTTATCTTTTTCATATTTCTAATTGTTAGTAATTAAATTTCTAACTTTTAGCTTACCCTCTTACAGTTCCTCATGTTTCATGCTTTATTCTCGTAGAATGCGACAATCGAGGTAAGTTAACTTTTAAATTACTATCAGTTTAATGTGTATGGGTGATAAATAAAGGAACTATAATGTATGTATGTATGTTGCCATATATTCCAGGCCAAGTCAGTACATATTTATCTATTACATAAAATTTATTTTGTCACAAATTATTCATCTGTTACACAAAATATTTTATCATGTATTGCTATACATTGCTTTGCATTGCAAGTGTGTCATGTTAAGTTAAGTATGCCATCTATTACATGTATGTCATGTCATGTAATATTTAATGGTGCAAACATACCATGTTAAATATATTGTCTGTTATATGTTATGCTATGCTACGAAATATTGTCTGTTACATGTTATATCATGTTACAAAATATTTCTATCTCAAGTAAGTCATATCTTTTGAGTTACGTTCAAGTCATGTTGTTATACGTCAGGGCTTCTATCCTTTCGTATTCCAGTCACTTGTAGTCTCGAATACAGTTTGTGTATTTCGAGAACAATCATGTCAAGTTATTCATGTAATTCACGTTCATGTCATGTTTCAAGTCATGTTATGTTCAAGTTAAGTTCATGTTATCAGTTAAGTTGTACTATGCTCAAGGATTGTACGCGCTGCTTGGTATTGCGGTCAAGGAGTATAATTTGCCGTACTACAGAAGGATTTAGTAGTTAAATTATACTACGGTCAAGGATGATACGTGTTGCCTGGTACTGCGGTCAAGGCTATGCGCCAGCGAGTACTATGGTGAAGGAGTAAAATCTGTCGTACTATAATCATCTTGTTAGGTCAAGTCTCAGATTAAGTTCATGTTAAGTCAAGTCTCAGATCAAGTTCATGTCAAGTCATAGTAGTCCCAACTACCATTCCCCCTGAATGGTAGATCTTGTTACAGGACCCGAAGGAGAATCGGGATTCGACCAACTAGACATGATTTATTGAGCGATGTTACGGCATTAATGTCAATATAGTAGTTAACTTAGATTAGTACTTTTACTATAGAGTTGCATCTCTAGTACTCTTTTGATCATAGCCATTTTAAACTAGCGTTATGATCTCAATTGTTTATTATGTCATTTTGTATAAAGTATGTTTTAAGCATGATATATTTTTAGTTTGGTGTATAGTATTGCTAAAGAAAAAAAAATTTATCAACTGCAAATAATGCATAATGCTATATGCATGTTAGGAACATTGCATCTTTAATTGTCATGAACGGGGATAGGTAACCTTGTGTTGCATGTCCTGACGCTTCAAATATCTGTCCGATTCCAAGCGAAATCTGGGGGTGTCACAAATTCTACATCCCGACTATCAGGTGTGGCCAAACACAATACCGCTCCACGTTAGTCACTACGAGGCATTCTCCTTCCTGTTTGAAGCTTACGGCAATGTCCCGTCCCATGATTATTGACACACATTTCCCACTTTCACTCAAAGATCATGGTCTCTCAAACGTAAATCATAAATTGGTGAAACTTGTAAACACATTCAAAGTCTCAAAACACAAGGAATAAATGTATAATAAACATAATGATGAAAATTAGATTTCTTGATGATCAGAAAGGAGAAGGTTATAAAAGCCAACCTACCTCTCAGAGTAGGAGTTGCTACTCCAATATGTTGTCCCTTCCTTGCTTTCTCTAAAGAATCCAGCTTCACGAAATCTTAGGTGTTTAAGATCGTAAAAGTAAGATTTTGTCCCATGTCCAAATCCCCTTTATAGGCGGGCTTATCAGATGTCATTCTGACATATTTTTTACTCCAAGTATGCTTGGATTGGAGTCCTTCAACCTCAACTATCATCTTACAGGATGATAGAGACAAATGACTAGAGTAAGGTTCGCACCTCCTTACAGCCTGCCAATTCCTTAGTCCTTCCTTGGATGAGGGTCTTGCACGTGGTGTTGGGCCATATCTCCCAGTTCAGGAGATATGACCTGCCGAGTCATAACCCCTTTTGTAGATCCACTCTGGTTGTGACTTTTTAGGTAGAGTGTGGGCTTTTATGTATGAGACTACCACTCTTCTGAGCATTTTATATGTAGTTTCGAAAAGCTCCCATATCTGCCCCAGTAGACCGTTGCTAGTCTTGGGCGAGTAACTCTTGTCTCATCAGAGCCACCAACATCTTTAGCTCATAGTTCTCACTTTCACAGTGGGTGGATTTTCTAGCTTGCTTATGATCTGGCGAGACGCTTATCTCCACCTTGCGCTTGGATATATTTGCCAGGTCTTCT
The DNA here is from genome assembly GCA_003123785.1 of Pterocarya stenoptera. Lineage (NCBI taxonomy): Eukaryota > Viridiplantae > Streptophyta > Magnoliopsida > Fagales > Juglandaceae > Pterocarya > Pterocarya stenoptera. The sequence continues at coordinate 109,507 of QEOT01005072.1, read as the reverse complement.
ACAAGGTACTTGCTCACCTATATGTTGGACTGCACTTTGCGGCACCCGTAACTATTTTTTTTCACCAAACCAGTGGTGTTTTTATCTTTTTCTCCACTCAACTCCATTGATGGCCTATCCTCATGTGCTAACGAGGCCCTCACAGGGTAGTATGACGGTTGAGCAGTATGTTGATAGGTTTATGGAGTTAGGAATGTTTGCTCCTCACCTTATTTCTACGGAGAGCATAAGAACAGAAAGATTCTAGAATAGGTTACAAACAACTATTAGGACACAATTAGAGTGCCTGAAAATTAAGAATTTTTAGAAGTTGGTGCATGTGGCCTCTATTGCCGAATGTGAGCAACGTAATTTGTTGATTGTTTTGAAGAGCCTAATGAGGACATTTACGAGCGAGGGAAGTAGTTTGGGTTCCCTTCATAAATGTGTCAAGGACGGGAGTATGCCCGTCAACTACTCCCGAAGTGCGCATAGAAGGAAGGACACCAGTGTGTAGTCTTTGTCATAGGGCTCATAAGGAAGAGTGTCGTCAAGCCCCACTCTCATGTTACTGATGTAGGTAGATGGGACATTACACAAAGGATTGCCTTCAAGTAATGCCAGTTGTGATGTCCCAAGTCAAAGCAAAAACTTAGAATTTTGCTTATTGATTTAGGATTGGATTAGTTGTCTAAGGAAGTGGAACTTGGCCCAAGACATTTAGGGTAACCTAGTAGATGACCCAATTTAGAGTTGACATGTGGTAGATCACTTTACCACTTCATTCCAGGATCCCTTATCATCCATGGCCACTTGGATAAAAGTTATGGGTTGTTTAATAATCGGTTAAGTCATTTTAGATCTTTTTGCATCATGTAACTTGACACATGGAAAGTGAACTCTTCTCTTGGAAGAATCTTCAGATTTTTCTCCCATGCTTAGTGGGGAAGACATCTCGACCTATTAGTCCCCACATGGGCATGGGCCTTAATCCTAGCCTAAAGTGTGACCCATTATCGGAAAGTCCAATAACATCTGGAAGGCCCGGTCAGCTTGTCAATACTGACTGAGTAACCACTTAGCGGTAGCAAAGGATAAAAACAGTTATTATTTGGGTTTAAGGGATAAACCCTCATCTCCATATTTGAATTCGAATAGTGGATAGTTATTATCACAAAAGTAATTCAGGGAGCTCTATATAAGGAGAAAATCCAGGTACGTAAAAAGCATCCAATTCTTGAGAATTACACGATTATTATTCTAGTCACTAACTTAGGCACTGGAGGCGTTTCATCGAACCCTCCCAGCCTCCTATTCTTTGGTTACAGGTGATCGTGAAGTGGTGGTAGTGAAACACGTCCACAATAGTTGGATTCGTTTGTGGGATATACATATATCTTACAAATCAGCGTGCTTTTCACATGCCCATCACTATGCGGTCTCAGGCAACTAGAGATCAAGAAGAGACTTCAATAAATATGGAGGGAAGACTTGTAGAAATAGAAGAAATAGTGGGGAAACTCAACTCGAAAGTAGACTCGCTGCGAAAGGAGAACGAGATCCTCAAGGCGTGGAACGGGTCGTCGGGAGAAGATGAAACACCCAGTCAAGTTGACAGAGGAGAGACGGAGGCAAATAGTGCAAGTGCCGGTAAAGGCCATTAGGAGGATGAAGATGCACCATGACTTACGTAGCCTGATAGATAAGTATGAAGAAATGGCAAAAAAGATAAACGCATCCTCAATGGTTGACCAGTTGTTAACCGACACCAACTGCTACACCTCAGAGATCATGGCAGTCCCACTTTCACCAAAGTTCAAAGTCCCATCAATAGACATGTATGATGGATCCAAGGATCCGGTAGAACATTTGGAGACTTTCAAGGTCCATATGACTCTCCACGGGTTCCCAGGAGAGATTGCATCCAGAGCTTTCCCTTCAACACTAGAGGGAACGACTAGAGGATGGTTCGGGGTGTTGCGGCCGAGCTCCATTGAAAGTTTTGAACATCTCGGTAGGCAATTCATTACCCAATGGCCAGTCGATGGAGGAAGTGACCGCAGCATGCTTATTGACAATAAAACAGGGGGAGGATGAGAGTTTGAAGGCATACGTGGCACGATTCAATAAAGAAAGAATGACGGCAGACGACCAGGATGAGAAAATCATGTTGGCAGCTTTGCTAGGGGTATTTGGCCGAGGAGCCCCTTTATGCCTGAACTGGCCAGGAAAACCCCTTTTACACTACGAGAATTCATGGATAGGGTGGACGATTTCATGAATGCCAAGGATACACTCATCTCCCTAACACCACAATCTAAAGGAAGAGGCAAATGGGGAGCAAAGCGGTAGTCAGAAGAAGGACCGAGAAGGGGGCCAGAAGGTGAGAAGGGGCAACAGGACCAGAGGCATGACAATAGTTTAAGAAGACATGGCAAAGGTTATGTACACTACTCCAGTGCACATAACAATGATAAAACAAAACAAGAAGCACAAACCGGCAATAGCAATAGGCAAGCTGAAAAATATTACACATATCACAAGACAAGGGGGCACAGGACCGAGGATTGCTTCAACCTGAAGCGAAAAATAGAAGATATGAAAGACAGTGGCGAGTTAGAATGCTTGGTCTCCCAGAACACTACCCCTCCACGACGCAAAAAGGAACGAAAAACCAAACACAAGAAATAGAAGAGTGAAAGCCCCATGCGACGAGAGTCATTGAGAAGAGAAAGGAGATCACATGAACCCCATGACTGGAGGCCAAAAATGGATGATAATCGTAGAAACCAACCATTGGGCGAGATACACATGATCGCCGGCAAATATGCTGGAGGTGGCCAAACCTCCTTAGGAAGAAAAACGTATGTAAGGTGGACGAGGTATGAAGAGGTCTATAGTGTGGAAAGACCTGTCAAACAACCTCGGGTACAAGTTAATCCCATAATATCCTTTGCCGATGAGGACTGTCGAGGATTTGTATATCCCCATGATGATGCCTTGGTGGTAACAATGCTAGTGGAAAATTTTAACACAAGGAGAATATTGATCAACAATGGAAGTTCAGCGGATATATCCTATTCTAGGATGCTTTCAGCCAAATGGGAATTAGTTCAAATCGATTGAAGCCAGCATCAACTACATTAAAAGGGTTTAGCCAGAGAATGTTATGTGTAGGAACTCATACAGGGGAGACGAGAAGTCAGTGTTGTGGATACTGAGGAAGAGACGATCCTCCCACTAGGGCCCAGGGTAATGATGACAGAGCTAGAGACTAAAGATGAAAATGCTTTGAAGCATGGGGAGGCAGATGAGCCCTAGGAGCTGGTCACTCTTGAGCAGAATCATCCTGAGAGCCATGTGAAGATCGGGACTAAATGGCAAAGGAAGAGAGACTGCAACTAATAGAATTCCTTCTAGACCATAAACACGTATTCGCATGGAGTCATAAGGATATGCCTGGGATAGGTGAGGAGGTCATCGAACACACGTTGAACGTAGACCCAAAGGTGTGCCTAGTAAAGCAAAATAAAAGAAACTTCAACACCGAGAAGTACGAAGCAATTGTTGAGGACGTGGATCGGTTATTGGTGGCTGGATTCATCAAAGAAGCACAATATCCAGAGTGGCTGTCCAACGTAGTATTGGTAAAAAATCCAACGGGAAGTGGCGAATGCACGTAGATATCACCGATCTCAACAAGGCTTGTCCAAAAGACAGTTTTCCATTACCGCGGATATATCTGATAGTAGATGCAAAAGTGGGTCGCAAAATGTTAAGCTTTATGGATGCCTACTCATGATACAACCAAATCAGGATGAATGAAACTAATCAAGAAAAAACTGCTTTCATAACTAACCGAGGACTATACTACTATAAGGTGATGCCTTTCGGTTTGAAAAACACTAGGGCGACCTACCAAAGGTTAGTAAATAAAATGTTTAAAGACTAGATTGGGAGAAACATGGAAGTATATGTAAATGATCTGCTGGTAAAAAGCATGGAGTTTGTCCAGCATGTGGAGGACCTTAGGGAGGCTTTCCAGGTTTTGTGGTAGTATCAAATGAAGCTCAACCCAACGAAATGTGCATTTGGAGTACGCTTGGGAAAGTTCCTCGGCTTTATGGTGTTAGAAAGAGGAATCAAATCAAATTACGAGAAACTAAGAGCGATAATAGAGATGAAATCGCCCACGAACATAAATGAAGTATAGAAACTAGCAGGGAAGATAGTAGCTCTTAATAGGTTTGTATCACGATCAATGGACAAATGTCTTCCTTTCTTTCAGGTGATTAAGAAAGCACAAGATTGGGATGACAAGTGCGAGGAAGAATTCACCTAGCTAAAGGAATATTTGGCCAAACCGCCATTACTCAGCCACACCAAACCAGGAGAATCATTGTCGTTGTACCTGGCGGTGACCGCAAACACTGTGTCAGCAACATTGGTGAGAGAGGAAGGGAAGGAACAAAAGTCCATGTATTACGTAAGCAAGGCCCTGAGAGGAGTTGAAACCAAGTATCCAAAGGTCGAGCTAGTCACCTTCACCGTGGTGGTAGCAACAAGGCGCCTACGGCCTTATTTCCAAGCTCATCCAATAAAGCTGATTACCTCATCACCTCATCACCTCTATAGAGGGTGTTGCAGAAACCATACACCTCGGGGCGACTAGTTAAGTGCTCAATCGAGCTAAGTGAGTATGACATCAATTACAAACCAAAAAGCGCCGTGAAAGGACAGATCTTGGCCAACTTCATAGCAGAGTTTTCAAATTTCAGAGAAGAAGTCCATAAGTCACTTGAAAAGAATCCATGGCAAGTGTATGTAGATGGGTCGTCCTACTAAGCTGGAGGAGGAGTTGGCGTATACATAGTAACAAAGGAAGGGGAAGAATCGTACTATGCAATGCAATTAGATTTCAAGGTAACGAACAACGAAGCCGAATATGAACCAGTGCTCACTGGCTTAGCAATAACAAGGATGTTAGGAGGCGAGGAAGTTGAGATGAGAGTCGATTCACAGGTAGTAGTCAGGCTGATCACAGGGGAATACTTGGCGAGGGGGACCAAGCTAATAAAATACCTCCATCTAGTTCAGGAGCAATACAAATGCCTCAAATACTTTCGAATCAAGAAGATACCTTAAGGGGATAACTTCAAAGTTGACCAATTGGCACGAGCTACCTCAGCAAAGGAAGTGGAAGCGCTGCCATGGAAGGTTGATTTGCAAAAGGTAGCTAGTCCTGTAGTGGGAGAGGAGAGTTTGCAGATTGGGGAAAGCACACTAGGATGGGCTGCTGATATAAAAAAGTATTTGGAGACCGGAGATCTTCCCCTAACTCGGGAAGAGGTGAAAAAGTTAAAAAGCAGGGCGACTCGTTTTACTATAGTAGACAGGGTGCTTTGCATGTGAGGTTTTTCAAACCCATTGTTGCGATGTATAACAGGGGAGGAAGCATAGTACGTAATGAAGGAAATATACGAAGGAATATGTGGGAATCATTTAGGAGGACGGTCACTCGCCGAAAAAATTGTGAAGGTAGGATACTATTGGCCAAACATGCTCAGATATGCAAAAGAATTCGCGAAAAAGTATGTCCAATGCCATATTCATGCACCAATCCCAGAAGCACCTCTGAAGGAGCTACTATCCATAACCTCATCATGGCCATTCGCTCAATGGGGGATAGACTTAGTAGGCCCTATGCCTCCCAACAAAAAAGGAACCAAGTTTATCATTGTAGTCGTCGACTACTTTATGAAGTGGGCAGAGAGTGAGGCGATGGCTACAATAACAGCCCAAAGTGTGATAAAGTTCCTGTGGAAGGCAGTAGTATGCAGATTCAGGATGCCTCAGTTTATCATTTATGATAATGGAAGGCAGTTCGATTCTGAACACTATCGCCAATGGTGTGCAGAACTAGAAATCAAAGTCAAGTACTCCTCCCTGGGCCACCCTCAAGCGAATGGGCAAGCTGAAGCAACCAATAAAACCATCACTAGGATATTGAAAAAGAAGGTGGGTAACAAAAGTATGGGCCGACTAGCTCCCAGAAACCTTATGGACTTACCGAACAACACCAAAAACCTTAACGAGAGAAACACCTTTTGCCCTAGCTTACAGAAGTGAGGCCATGGTTCCAGTAGAAGTAGGATTGCCAAGCTACAAAAGGGAAAGCTTTCACCCATAAGCAAACATGGCGAGATTGGAAGAAAAATTAGATCTATTGGAGGAAATAAGGACTAGTGCAAAAGTCAGAGTTAAAGCTTCTAAAAAGAAGGCAGAGTAGTACTTCAACAAAAACGTAAGACCTAGATCTTTCAAAATTGGCGATTTAGTGCTAAAGGAGACCGGTGTCACCACTGGTGAAGAAGGAAAGTTAGGCCTTCGATGGGAAGGCCCTTATATTGTAATTGTAAACCACAGGTCGAGAACTTACCACCTTAAAGATGCCACGGGGCAAGCGTTACCCCACCCATAGAACATAGAGCATCTACGAACATATTACACCTAAGGGAAAGATATGTAAACTTTCCGTTTCATTGATTTACTCTTCACTCCCATTTCCAATAATAAATGGTGGTATTCTAAAAATTTATGTTTTATTGATTTACTTGTTAATTTCTATCACAAAATAAGGGATTTCTCTACTGAATGCAACGTGGTCAAGGGGCTCTCCCACTAATCTCAAAAAATTAAAGGTTAAAACGATCGATAGATCTCCCATTAACACCTTCTAGCCAAAAATATGACATGGTCGAGAGATCTCTCACTAGCCTAATACTTAAAGGTTAAAACAGTCAAGAGATCTCCCGTTAACACCTTCTCGCCAAAAGGTGACATGGTCAAGAGATTTCCCACTAGCCTAATACTTAAAGGTTAAAACGGTCGAGATATCTCCCATTAACACCTTCTTACCAAAAGGCAACGTGGTAGAGGGATCTCCCACTAGCCTAAAAAAATTAAAGGTTAAAACGGTCGAGGGATCTCCCGTTAACAGCTTCTCGCCAAAAAGGTGACGTGGTCGAGGGATCTCCCACTAGCCTAATACTTAAAGCTTAAAACAGTCTCAGGATCTCCCGTTAACACCTTCTCACAATAAGGTGACGTGGTCGAGGGATCTCCAACTAGCCTAAAAAAATCAAAGGTTAAAACGGTCGAGAGATCTCCCGTTAACACCTTTTCTCCAAAATGTGACGTGGTCGAAAGATCTCCCACTAGGCAAAAACTTAAAGGTTAAAACGGTCGAGAGATCTCCCGTTAACACCTTCTCGCCAAAAGGCGACATGGTTGAGAGATCTCCCGTTAACACCTTCTCGCTTAAAGGTGACATGGTCGGAGAACTCTTCCACTAGCGTCAAGTTGTGGACAACATAGCCTAATACTTAAGGTATGAATAACATATGTTGATATCTTAATGCAAGTCACCAAGAAACAACAATAAATACTTAATAACCTATAAACAAAGTTCAGTAGCCTCAAAACGGCTTACAAAATTCTATAATATACAAAGCTTCAAAAAAAGTTAAAACAAATCCCTCACGGGGTGCAAAAGTTTCAAAATATACAAAGGCTAGGATCGGTGAGGGAAAGCGTTAGGCATCTCAACTCTGCTGAGGGAGTCACAGAAATGAAGGGCAACCTCACTAGCTCGAATAGACTTCCACTCTAGAGTATGCAGATCGGTTGTGGGTTCCCGAAGAAGAAGCTCACGGAGCTGTTTGACGCCCAACTTGAAACCTATTCCCCAGATTCGTAATCGGACCTTGGGGGAGGTAGCTAATTGGGGGTGAACTAGATTGAGGTCATTCTGAGAATTGTCTAAAGCGGGGCCCAACTCGGCCAATTTTTGCTCCAGGATAGCAATCTTCTTCTTAGCAGACTTCACAACTTCATCAAGCTAAAGATATCGACGGTCGCTATTTTTGAGAAGGCTCTTCACCTCAACCAAGTTTTTCTCAGCTTCAGCTTTCATTCCTTTGGCCATCCCCAGCTTTATGTGTAGCTCTCGTTGTTCGTTTCAAAAAAAGGCCAAGCGAGAAGCGTAGTCTGACTTGGATTTGGTCAATTATTCAATCTCTAAGTTGGCATGACCAAAGCTGGTGGCCAAGTCATCCCGCTCTTTTAAGGCAAGCTCCACACAAGCGGCCAACTCATCTCGCTCTTTGTTAAGAGTCTCAACCTGAGCAACTAAGTTGTTCCTTTCTTGCACAACTCCCTCTGTTTGATTTAGGCAAGTGGCAAGTTCATCTTGCTCTTTCCCAATTGTTGCTATTTCTTGATGATAGTAATCGGCATTCGTGACAAAATTCGCCAACTCCTCACAGAGTGAAGCAACTTGGGCATGAAGGGTGACCAACTCACTATCAGATAGGTAGGAACGAGCCTCAAGTCAGGCCAACTCGTTGTCCAGTTGGATCTTCTCATCCCCCAATTGTAGCCTGCTGTCTGCCAAGTCACCGACAAGGGGATCGACTCCCTAAAAAAACAAAAAAAGCATTCAGGATATGTTCTTCAAGAACTGATCAAAACATTAAGAAAAGGAAAACGAGTACAAAGGGAGTACTAGCACAAAAACACTATGAAGCTATTAAACAAAAGCATTGATGAGCTTCGCTTAGTGAGTATGTAGGGATGCTAAGAAAATTAATGGATGAGAACTTGAGGAACCTCTCTGGTTGATGGCTAGCGAGGAGGCAGTAGCAAAACACTCCTGAGGAGAAGCAGCTTCAATCGGGAAGAACGAAGGAATGCTGACAGGTGGATCAACAGGAAGACCTAAGTAGGTTTCAGTGTTATCTCTCGCACTAGTTTCATCTTGGAAGGGAACAACCCGATCAATTCCAGATCCTTCTTGAGAGTCGTCAATAATGACCCGTCGCTTCCTTGGGGAGAAACACTAAATGGTGGGGAAGGAATCAAAACCCTACTACTGTTGGCAAGGGAGAGTCCTGGAAACACGAAGGGCAAGTCAAGGGTAACCCCACCTGAAATTGAAAGGCAAGGGAGGAACTAGACACCGTTATTATCTCTTCAACACTCCCATCCTTGCCATGTTTCGGGGAAACATCAGAGGGCCTAACAACGATTGGTGGGGGAAAAATCAATAAAGGCATAGAAGCCTCAAAGGGTTGGAAGTTCACAATAGTGGATGGAGGTGTTGTAAAGAGGTCGGGATTCAAAATCACAATGTCCTTTTCTGGTGGAGTGTTATCACCTTTTTGCCGCAAATATTCAATTGGTGCCGATGAAGGCTCAGCAACAGCTTCAGCGGCCATCTCTGCGGCAATTAATTCTTTTATAGATCTTCTTCGGCCAAGGACATGACTTCATTCAGGGAAAGGGTTGATGGATCCACAAAAGTAGCCATAGTGCCCGCTTTCTCTAGAGAAATAGCCAACTCGGTGCTTCCACCTGCCTGAGAAGTCGTTTTACTTGGTTTTGTCGAGAAGAAGTCGACTTAACATTAGTGGCCTGAGATTTTGCCCCACTTAGTTTCTTCTGAGGAGTTGCTAATTTTATGCCTCCACTTAGCACAAAAGGAAGTAAAGAACCACCCTTGGATGAAATGGACTTGTTTGAGCGAGGCAAGATATGAGCCCTCTTAAGTATTCTTTTCTTTTGCCCACCTACACTAGGGCAAATTTTCCTCTTCAAATTGCCTGCAGGCAAAGGGGCGCTCAAAAATTCCCAACCAAATATATGGACCCTGCTAGGAACCATCAAATACTTCTCAATATTACTCGGTGTTAAAAGGACATCCCAAAAGCATAACTTGGAATGGGCTTGGGCCCATGACTCTACTAACTTTATACGGACCTCCTCACGAGGAGAAAGGATAATCTCAAAGTCATTAGAGTCGGGGACAGGAGACCAACAAACTCTAATTGGGAATTCCCGAGTGGAAGCTTCATTGGCAGGAAATTCCCAACTTGAACCAGAAATCAAGAAAAATTTATTCCCCCACTCTTTGGCATGAGAATACTTACTCTCTAATTCGACCAATTTGCTGCAAGATCTAAAAATGCAAACATTCCCCTCCAAATGCCTAAACCCATGTAGAGACAAAAACACATGAGCTGTTAGGTCAGGGTACTCATCGCCAACATTTTCCAGCACCCTTTGCCACAAAACGCTGCAAGCCACCAGAATCCTCCAAGCATTTGGCACCAATTGAGGAGGGGTGAGCCCCAAGATGTCTAATATGTCATGAGCTGGTCTCACAAAGGGTAGTCGAAGCCCTGTAGTAAACATTGCAGAGTAGAGAGCAACATAAACGGCCATACTTTTTGTATCGATGGCTCTCTGATTTGGAGTAGGCACGATCAACACCACAGAATCAGGAATGTTGAAGGTGTCTTGAACATTCTCCAGGTCATGAGAAGAAATAGTTGAGGACCAACAGGAGCCCACGAATATAGACGCTGGAGGAGCAGCAATGATTCAAGGAGGAGAGTCATGGGGTGGTGAAGAACCGTGAGTTGAAACCACAGCCTTACCCTTGGAAGAGGAAGAAGCCATGAAAGAACTCAGAGATTCATGGGAGGGAGAGAGGGCAAGAATTCAGAAAGATATGCAAGAGGTGCGAAGGAAGAAGACGTTCAAAAGAAGAGCGAATATGGGTATTAAATAGGAGTTGAAATGACAGTTGATGTGCCCGAGGAGTTGAAATGAAACGGCGCACTGACAACCCTTGAAAAACGAAACGGCACATGGGCTCAAGTCCTATCATGCCATGCGTAATGAGACTTCACGGGTTACTGGAGAGGACATCCTGACTGATTAGTCCCCACATGGGCATGGGCCTTAACCCTAGCTTAAAGTGTGACTCATTACCAAAAAGCCCCATAACATCTGGAAGGCTCTATCAGCCTGCCAATATTGTCTGAGTAACCACTCAGTGGTAGGAAAGGATAAAAATAGTAATTATTTGATTCTAAGGGATAAACCCTCATCTCCATATTTGAATTCGAATAGTGGATAGCTATTATCACAAAAGTAGTTCAGGGAGTTTTATATAAGAAGAAAACCCAGGTACGTAAAAGGGATTCGATTCTTGAGAATTACACGATTATTATTCTAGTCACTGACTTAGGCATTAGAGGCATTTCATCAAACTCCCCAACCACCGATTCTTTGGTTTCAGGTGATCGTCAAGTGGTGGTAGTGAAACACGTCCACAACACTTAGTTTCTTGTGCCACCCATGCTATCCCTAGGAATTGTAGCTTTTGGTTAATAGGTGATGATGATTAGCTTTTATAGTTATTAAGGTTATGGGTTTTGTTCATGCTCACAAGAAAAGCAAGGCAATGATATGCATAAAAGGGAGGAAAAGGCTGGTTGAGAATCACATGAGAAGTTCCTTACCTTTCCATCCTTGTGTCGCTCGCTTCCAGCAATGGGAGTTTAGGTTTTGGGTTAGAATTTTAACCATTGTCTTTAACTTATGAATGAGGATTTAGATCTTGAATGGGAGGTTGGTAAAAATCTAAGGAGTGAAGTGTAACGACACGAAAGAAATTTGATGCATGAATCTCTTTAGACTTTAGAAACGTCGTGAAATCTCATCGAGATCTCACGAGTAATCGATTAGGTTTTAGTCTTTTAGTATAGTTGGATCTCGATCCACTTTGGTGGTGAAGTTTACTTTCTATTTAATTAAGGCACTTTGGAGTATACTTTTGCAAAATGAATTGCACCATTAGTCTCGTATCAATATTACGGATTTTATGGTATAATAAAAAGTTTCAAGTTTTTTGGGTGAATAGTAAACCCTCGGGAAAGATGGAATGCACCTAACATGCATTTAGCATTATGTAATATTCACAACAGATTTTTTTTTCTTATGAAATACTATGCACCGAATAAGATATATCCCAACAACCTTGAAACATAATACATAAACATTAAAGTTATAGACGTTCATGATTACAACATAAGTCCAAAAGGTCTATAATGAGCTCCTTAAGTACATGCATAAACTATATCATCTACTAGGCTAATTTGTCAAGTAGCTCACACAACTTGATCAAGGATGCCATAATACTATCTACGAATCAGAGCATAGAGGCATTGAGCTCTATGACGTGCCTGCACTGCCTAATCGACCATCTCTAGTTGGTCAGCGTCTGTTGTATCTTCTGGTCCTGACACATGGTTCTTTGTTAACTTAATTGCCATATTTAAGTTAACAAATAACTTAACTGACAATTCAAAGATGCATGCATGATAGTGAAAGCATAAATGCATAACATAATCATAAATAAGCTTGACGTGAGTTGACAATTAATATGGCATATGCTGACATGACTTGAACTGACATAAAAAGAACTTGAACATGGACTAAACTTGTAACTGAATTGAAGCTGAACTTGACATGACATGAACTTGAGCGTGAACTAAACATGAAATAACATGAGTATGAACGTGAAATACAGGAACTTAGAATCTTGTTCAATAATTAAACATGATTAATAGACATGAACATATAGGTGCTATGTGGTTCCCCTTGAGCCATGTGTCCTTGCCGTTACTGCATCACAACACAGATATCTACACCAATTGTGAGTGTGTTAGCATACGTATAAGTTTACAGGTATCTACACCTGCTATGAAAAATGGAATATATGTATCCTGTGATAGGTAGCTGCACAACACAAGTACGTATAACATGGAATTGAGCGTGTGAGAGGCACCATCGGCGTTAGTGCCTAACCTCGCTCTGGTGACCAGTTAATTAGGCCCCATTCAAAAAATGTTAACAATAGTTTGTCAACCCAGAGAATTTCACACTAACTTAGACACTCCACCCTGAATAAAGGAGGTCCACTAAGATATTATCCCATCCTAACACTTAGGATCATGATAAACATAAACAAACTTGACTTGGCCTGGAAAACTATTTTCAAGACACTCTATACTCGAGACATGACGTGACATGAAACGAAAAAACAAATGACCTAATGTAACATAACATGAAATAGATAAACATTTACTAAAATAACATGACATGTAACAGATGAAATTTCATAAATGACATTACATTTCATAACATTTTGTGACATGATAAAATGTGTAACAAATAAACATTTTGTGATGGAATATAATGTGTAACAGACATACATGTAGTGACTTGGCATAGCATGGCATATATAATATCATAAGAACATGGACAACTATTCCCTTACCAACACATATACACAGTAATCCAAAGTAAGTTAGAAGCTAAATTACAGTGATCGTAGCATGACGAATTAAAAACGCACAAAATATGAGAAACTGTAAGTAGAGATTTCTAAATTTCATAATCTTCTCACTAACAGTTTAGAAACATAAAAATACTTACTCCAGAATACAGCTTAGAAATAATTTAAAGTAAAATTATCATTTTACCCCTAAATATGGGAAAAATACCATTTTACCCTAACTTAAGGATTTCACATCCTAATTTCAAAAATCAGCAAAATTTACATGAGGATCCAAAATATCTAATTACAAAAATTTAAAATACATCACAACTAGGTCAATCATGCCTAGGCCGAAATAAAAATAGGCCAAATCTCTTGATTTTTGTTGCAATCCTATCAAACCTCATTTCTCATGCATAAACCGATATAGTGTAACATAAAAAATCATATCCTATGTTCAAATAATATACTAGGAAAGCCAACAAAACTACATCACAAAATCACAAATCTCTTCAATACAAAACTTTAAGTTTTTTTTAACCTTAAGCACGACCCGTGGTATTCAAGGTTTTATCTCTTTTCAAAACAACTCCAAGAACTCCAAAATTTCAATAACATACTTCCAATACATTCATAATACACTATTAAGAACTATCATGCTTTGAATCAATAAGCCAAAACCCCAAAAATACAAAATTCTAACTTAAAGAATTCGGCCTTAACACTTCCCCAAAACCGCAATCTATGTAGTTTGGTTTTAATCAAACCACTAGATCTGAATGACACAAATCACAAATGAATAACATCATACTATTAATAATCAAGTCTTGGAATAAATCTAAGCTTCAAGCCTAAGATCACATGGCAAAATATGCATCAAAACATAGATATACTCGAAAACTTCAGATATAAGACCCATCCGAACCTTTTCCTGTATAAAAAAATCATATCTTTAAAACCAACACCATAAATCCTTAAACTAACATCCTAACATGTAAATCAAATTCTTAGGAACATCATATGTAAACATTAAAGCCATTGAAGCATGCTTTCACAACAAAAGATTCGAGCTTAGTCAAAATAGAATCTATTTTCAACCTTCCAGTTTTGCAACTTTTTAGATATAAGTAAAACTCTCATAAAAAACTTATAACATGAAAGGAATCTACATCAAACTTCTATATTAGCATGTTAAATATATTCCATAAAAACATCAGACCAAGATATTGTCAAGAACACCATCAAAACAATCAAAGAATCACACATTATCCAATTTATCGCCCAAAATGACCTTTCATGGTTAAGCCAACATTTCTCCCATCAGATGACCATGCAAATTAACAAAAAGAGGAACACCTTATGTGAATGGTACTTTGTGAGAAAAAACTTACAACAACTTCAAAAAAGTTGAGCAAAGTAAGCTAAAAAAACTATCCAAGAGCTCCTCTGGTATTCTTTCCATGAAAAGGGTTGGAAAGTGACCAAATGCAAGGGGAATAGACATGGAAAACTTCTAATCCTCTGGAAGGGTGATACCAGGTGTGTGAAAGATAGTTTGATTGATGGGGTGTCAGCCAAAGCCAGGGGCAAAACCAGCCCACGGTTTTGGTTTTGCCCTCGGTTTGCTGCCAGCAGCTACTGTGTGAGAGGGAGGGGTGAGGTGGCTCTTGGCCTTCCCATCAAACACTATTTGAGGCTGCTTTGGGCAGTGATAGGATTGCCATGGTAGGGGGGAAACTTCCTCCACAAGCATTTCCTTCGTGGCTCAATTTCGTGGGCCTTAATAGGCCTTAATCGAATGGGCTTCCATTAAGGGTTTCAATGGTGTTTGGTTGGGGTTTGGGTTGTTATCAAGCCCAAATCTTATTTTTCTTGGCCCAATAAAATTACCAAGGTTTCAAAGAATAAATAAGGATTTAATAACATGAATTTGAGTGGTTAATAGCATGAATGAAGTGATTAAACACTAGGCTAAAATCTAGTTCAATTAGGGTTTGGAGGCAAACTATGGGGCTTGGGGAAACCATTTGGGGTTTAAGTTTTCACCAAACTTTTGGATTCTCATTGGATTCCAAGTGTTTAGGGTTTCACTAGGGTTAAAATCCTATTTGGTTTGGCACAAATTGGATGATTGCATGGAATAGTTAAATATGGTACCAAATCTAGTACTATTAATTCCAAAATATGAGGTTTCTCAAAACATCCATACAAAATAGGGTCCCAAAATACCACCCTTCATAATATTCCTCAAACATTGGTCACAACAACCATTCTATAGTCTAAAAGTCATTTTTCTCCATTATCTTCTGGATGTACTAAAAAAGCTTCAAAACTTCACAATTTAACTTTTCAGTTGCCTCGAGCCACTCTACAAGTGAAGGGTCCGCAGATATCTCGGGACTCTTTGGGGCTTCCTTAACTATTGAGGGCTCATTGCACTTACATTTCCCCCATCTTGCTCACTATCTTCCGACTATGCTCACTATACAAAAGTATGTATATGGTAAACATGAATATGAATGCATGAGCATGTATGCGCAATTTTGTAAAAGACACATTTTTCTCCCATCTATATTCTTTTTAAAAAACACTTTGCTT
>QEOT01005072.1:50398-80982 GCA_003123785.1 Pterocarya stenoptera | reverse complement strand
CGATTTCGAGAAATTTCAGCAAGTTAACAAATAACATACAGGAAGATAATACAAGCATGCGGAGGCAAACCATGAGAATATATGCATGGACATGTACTTGACCTAAAAACTTGTTTCGTGCTTGTACTATTTTCTTTTCTTTCTTTTTCAAGGAAACACTGGACTTGTGAACATGTAAACAATATAATCAAATAACAGAGTGCTCATTTCTTATTAATCTATTGTACTCTTTTCAATATAACAATGTGAGTGGACATCTCACGGCTCCCTTACGCGCCGTGGGCATCATGCTAGTTATTGCATCACACAATCGACCATCTTGATCGGGTGTGAGTACGTAGGAGTTCATATAACATGATAGTTCACAATTCGCCTTCACCATTTTCAATGTAGTGCACTCACTAGCGTTAGGTGCTACTTCGTTCATAAATCCTTTAAAAATGATCCATTCAAAGTTCATTGGCTGTTCATCATCAACCCAAGAGTTATCACTTCAAACTAAGCACTCCAGAGTGGACAGAGTAGTTCCACTTGGATATTCCTCCATCCTAGCATTTGGGATAATGAAAAAACATGCACTTATCTTTTCAAAAAGGATGCACAACTTGAAATGCATGTGACATATACCTTGAGTAAACTTGTTTTCTTTTCATGTAAGACACGAATATGCATGCTATGAAAAATGAGGTATTAAGCCAGGAAGCACATAGTCATTGAACACATGTCAAAGTGGACTGCATTTACGACATGAAAATATTAGAACATATGTTAATCTTATCACAAAGCAAGGAATAAGAGCTTAAATAACCATATAACAACTCGGTTTATGGCATGTTATATTTAAGGAAATAAACAGTTAGTAAATCTGGTAACCAACAAGCATGGCCAAGCATTACAAGCAACGATTCCAATCATTAAAGGCATTTATTCAATTGCAAGAATATATGTAGCCAATGACAAAGCATGTGACAAACATCCAATTCATATTCCAATTTAGTCAATGACATGCAAAGTTCACTTGCTATATACAAACATTATCCAAAAGTAGGTTAAGAGCTAACTTACAAAATCTGACATAAAATAACATGATCATGCAAGATGACAAAGTGTTTGTTCAACTTATTAGAAGTAATGAAATCATAAAACCCTAATCCAATGTGTGTGTGTTTGTGTGGTGTGCATGCTGAAACTCCATAAGCCGAAAGTCTCTCTTTTCTTCTAAAGGCCATTTCACGTGTGTGTGGCTAGTAGTGGTTCAGTTTTTCCCCCCTTGAGGAAGAACCCTAGTTTCTCCTTGTTCCAAATAGACTTATCAAAGTGAAATCCGAGCACTCTTCCAATGACTTAGTCATGATGGGCGTGCCCTTAGTCATGTGTGTGTGTTGGTGAAGAAATGATAGTGGGAGTTTCATGGTTATCACCATGTGGTTTTCTTCAAGACGTGGGCTCTATGATCTTCCTCTTACCTGGGGGGTAGAGGGAAAGGATTGGTATTGGCATATGTGGTGTTTGATTGGAGAGAAAAGGTGAGAAAATGAAGGAGTAGGCATCCTCCTATGGTAGTTGTGCGAGAGAGAAAGAGAGAGAGAGAGAGATGAGTGAAATTTGAAGATGGCAACCAAATGATTCTTCATGTAACCTCCTGGGCACCGGCCTCAAAAAGACCCTTTTTATTGCCCTTCGTTTTCCTCACACTAGCCCCTCTCTCGTGATTAATCCTGAAATAGAAAATCCCAAAGTTTGAATGCATGGGCCCATGTGGCACAAGGCTTCTTTCCTTGGCCGAAACTCTCCTTCTCTTACCCCATCATTACCCTAATTTCAAGAACTCTGAAGGTTTTCACGCATGAGTGACACGTGGCCTAGCTCCTTGCCCAATACTGAAACCCTAAATGCCCTTGGGCATGATCCTCATGTGGTCTAGGTTCATTGAACCTTTGGGGTGTTTATGTC
Source organism: Pterocarya stenoptera (assembly GCA_003123785.1). Taxonomy (NCBI): domain Eukaryota; kingdom Viridiplantae; phylum Streptophyta; class Magnoliopsida; order Fagales; family Juglandaceae; genus Pterocarya; species Pterocarya stenoptera. Next base: position 79,029 of record QEOT01005072.1, on the reverse strand, counting down.
TTTTAACAAAAATCCTAAATCAAGTCTTAGGGTTTAGGCGTGTGCATACTTTCCATGTGGCAAGCGGCGTGTGTGTGTGTGTGTGTGTGTGTGTGTTCCCTAGCTGACCCTCTTTCTTACCTTCTTCACACAAAGATTCTTCTAGAATCTTGAAGAATTTGTGTTCTTTCCCCATGCACCTCTTCCTTTTCCTCATTACCTATTTCTAGAAACCCCAACACCTAGTGCATGCGTGACAAATGGCAAGTGACCTTGTTGGATTTTAAGCTTGGCGTGTAGATGGCCTTCGCCGAAACCTTAGTGTCTAAATTTGTTTTGTTCTATGCGCCCATTCCCATGTCCTCATGAATTTGGTGGTTGGCATTCCATGGGTGGCATGTCTTTCCTTAGCCGAAATCCTAAGGTCTCTATGAGACTTGTGCTTGGGATCTTTGGTATCCCCCATGTGCTCCTCATAATTGCAAAACCCTCTAGAAACTCTCATGCAGAATCACACAAAATATACCATTGGAAACTAAGCTCAAATAGGAACAACTTATATGAAGGTAGCTTTGTGATAATCCACTTACAAAGGCTTCAACAAAATTAACCAAGAATAGCCAGAAAAGTTGTTCGAAATCTCCTCTAGAGTTCTCTCCAAGAAATCAAAGTAAAAATGACCAAAACATGAAGAACAGCCATGAACGACTTATACAGACTTTTTTTTGGGGGGGGGCTGAGAAGGGATGTGAGAGTGACTACTTGATGATGGTTTTGTCTGCCAAAACCATGGGCAGCAGTACACAGGTTAGTGGTGTTGAGGTGCCATGCGATAGGTGGTGTTGAGGTGGCTGATTGACCTCCCATCAACCCCTATTTGGGGCTGAGATGGCAGTGAAAGTACACTCATGGCAGTGAGAGAACTTCCTCAAGTAGCCATGCATAGGTGGAGCATTTCGGTGGGCCTTAGCGGGCCTAAGTCGATTGTGCCTTATTTGGGGTTTCAATAGGATTTGGTTTGGGGTTTGGTTTCTAACAAGCCAAAATCTAATTTTTCTTGGAGCATCAAAGTGATGAGCTCCACATCGTGCCATTGCTGTGTAGTTGACCATCTCCAGTCGATCGTTTGTGACGCCTCATGATCCTGGCACAGGATCTAACATTCCAGGGGGAATGGTAGTTGGGACTACCATGATGAGATTTGATTACAAATTTTAGTATGTTAACAAAAAACTTGACTGACAGTTTAAATATGCATGCATGACAATAAAAGCACGAATGCATAATCATAATCACAAATAAGCATGGCGTGACTTGACGTATGACATGAATTGACATGACTTAAATAGAGCATAGATTCAACTTGAAACTCCACATGACATGAACTGATATGAGAATAACTGAATTGACGTGAACTTATACATGACATAAAGCTAAACGTGAACTGAACTTAAAATGAACGTGAACTAATTGAAATTGAATATGAACTAAACTGAATGTTAAATAACATGAGCATGAACATGAAATACATAAACTTGAATTGTAATGTTGTCTCATGAAGTTACCTTGATGTTCTTATCTCATCAAGATGCCATGATATTCTCTCATAGAGTTCCACGATGTTCTTGTCTCATGAGATTACCACAATAGAGTAGTCTTATCTCATGAAATTACCATGATAGTGTAGTTTTGTCAGATGGGGTCACCATGATTTAATAATAATGACTTGAACAATAACTTGCTTGTATGTGGAAGTAACATGACTAGACTTGAAAGATACCGTTTTGTAGACATATTCCAAACTTAAGACATGACGTGACATGAAATGAAAGGACAGATAGACTAATGTAACGTAACGTGACATGTACGTGAGATGAATGACACGACATGACAAGAAACAAACAAACTTTTGTAACATAATAAATAACATTACGTGACATGGCATAATGTGTAACAGATAACATTGTGTGACATGCTATAACATATGGCATATAACTTTACATGGCAAAATATATATAGTGTAATAGACAAATATTTCATGACAGAATATATAGTCTAACAGATAAATATATCGTGACAGAATATAATATGCGTAACAGTCATACATGTAGTAACATGACATTGCATGACATATAGGATAACATAAGTACATAAACAATTGTTCCCTTACCCATCATACATACATCAGTGATTATTGTGTTTACGAATAAATCACGAAACACAAGAAACTGTAAGTAAAGATTTCTAAATATTAGAACTTCATCACTAATAACTAACAAACATGAAAAACACTATCTTAGAGTAAAATTACCATTTTATCATCTTCATGTAGGAAAATGACCATTTTATCCCTAACTTAAAGATTTTACATCTTAACTCCTAAACTCACCAAAAGCTACATTCTTCATATAAATTTTGTCCTAAATCCAAATATTTAATTACAACAAATTTAAATAAAATCACAAACATGCTAAGGCCGAAACTTTTAAGGGCAAAACACTTGATTTTTTGTTGTAATTCTATCAACCTCATAACCCATGCTTAACGCCCAAATATTGCAACATATATTAGCAAATACTATGTTTAAAATGCATACAAGAAAAACCAACTAAACTCAATTTATAAAATCACAAGTCTTTTTTATAACAAAGCTCCAAGATTTAACTAAAACATAACCTTTGATTCACAAGGTTTTGTCTCCTGTTTTTAAAACAGTTCCAAAAACTCTAAAGTTCAAAAATAACTTCCAATATATTCCTAACATACTCATAAGAAATATCATCTTTTGAATAATCAAGTACAAATCACCAAAAGTCACAAAATTCATCTAGAAGTACTCGGCTTCAACACTTCACCAAAAAAAGATTTTCTCAAAGTTTGGTTTTGATCAAACTACTAGATCCAAAATATACCATGACAAAAGTCATAAACCAACAAAATCACATGGTTTAAAAACATTTCCTAAAGCTGATCCAAGCATTAAACTCAAGATCACATGGCCATATTTGCATCAAAACAACGACATACCCAGAAACCTCAAATATGTGACGTTACTGATCTCTTCATGCATAAAAAATCATATATTTAAACCCAACACCAAAAATCTTCAAAATAACATCCCAAAATGCAGGTGAAAGACTTGGGATCATCAAATAAAAATATCAAAGTCATTGGAGCATGTGTTTACCACAAAAGATCCAAGCTTTTACAAAATAAAAACTGTTCTACTCCTTCCATATGGCCATGAAGATAAAAATAAAAATAAAAATAAAAATAAAAATAAAAATAAAAAGAAGAAGAAGAAGAAGAAGATGTCCATAGAAACTAAACTCAAAGAGGAACAACTCTTGTGAATGGAGATTTGTGAGAAAATGTGACAACCCGGAGTTAGCCAAGTCCTCGTCAATTACTTTCATTATGTTTTGTCGCCCACTTGGTTATCTGTCTAAGTTTTGGCATGCAGAGAACATAGAAAGCAACAAGGGCCTTGCCCATCTTAGAAAAGAGGCGCCCAAGCCCACTAAGAGGCCCATGATGGGCTAGTGAAAGTCGGCCACTAAGGGCCTTGGGCTTAGGAAAACCTTAATTAGGGTTTTGGCTTGGGAGACGTCTACTTGAAAGAGTGAAAAAAAAAAAAATCTTTTAGCTTTCCCTAGAATTCCCATCATTAGGAACCTAGGGAAGAAGCTCCTTGGTTAGCACATTGATGCCACATGGTCAACATACAAACTAACATCCAGGGTACATTGAACCTGGACATGAAAGTGGAAGTAAGGGGAGAGAGAGAGAAGAGGGTTTCGAAACCCTAAAAGCCACGCACCACACCTATGCACTTGTGTGTGAGTTCCTAGAAGATGCAATGATATGGGGTGCCTAAGGAAGGTGCAAAATCAGAAGCACAAGGTTCTAAAAGGCTCTATGGTTCTGCCAAAAGGATTACACGCCTAGCTATGAAGAGCCAACAACCACTTTTTCCACTTGTGAAAACTATGTGAGTTCCAAGGAGATTGCATGGGGAAGTGGCGCATGGGGGAGCTCAAGGGGCTAAGGCACATCTCACTAAGAGGATTCGGTTTCGGTCAAGGTGAGATGCACCATCCTAGAAAGATCCAACAACTTCTTTTCCAAGTGTCACACATGCATTTGAGATGGTAATTTCTACAAAGAACAAATGATTAGGAGTTGAAGAGGCACATTGGGACAAGACAAAAGCCTAGTTCCTAGGTTTGGCCACACATACACACGCCACTCTCCCAACACACCCAAGTGTCTAGAGGAGAGGAAAGGTTGCCTAGGGAACCAACACACACACCACCCAAGTCTAGGGAAGAGGAAGAGACCTTGTGGGGAAATGATAAGGTTCGGCCAACACGCACACACATATGCCACTTGCCAAGTGGCAAGCATGCACATGCTTATCCTCCCAAGGATGATTGAGATTTTTGTGTATTGACCTTTTTAGCCATCGGATTCATTGAACCTAGACGCATGAAGAGGGATACTCTTGGAAACTAGGGTTTTGGATGAAGGGTCCCACATGCCACTTGTCCATGGGACTCTTGATTTTTCCAAAGCAACACAATGATGAGGAAGATGAAGGGGTTTCAACCATTGTGCCACATGGCACCAATGCTTGAGTCTCTTGCATTTCCAAGGTTAGAATGTGAGAGAAGGAAAGATGCCTATAAAAGGGGAGGGGCCAACAGGTTAAGATTCTTTTTGGGCAAATTTCGAGTTCTCACTCTTGCTTCTCTTATCCTCCCACATGCCTAAGCCTTTTCTCACCATTTCTTACTAGCCAAACACCATGTACGTATCCTCCACCTTCATCCAAGAGGAAGGAACACAAACAGTAAGAACCATTCACATATCTTCATCCACACACCCACAAGGCCACTTTGAGTGAACAGGGTGATGAAAGGGTTTGAATCCATGTATTCTTTTACACATGCACATTCGGGCAAAAGCTAGGGTTTCTCCTCAAGGGAAAGACTGAACCACCACTAGCATTGTACATGTGACCATGAGCCTTTGGAAGGGAAAAAGGCCAAGACCACCCCCTTGAGTTTGAACTAGTGTTCCTTTTTCTTTATAGAGTTCGGCCTTATGAGTGAAGTTTGAATGCATGAAGAACCCTTCTAGCCGAAAAATGGATTTCACAAGCCATGAGGGAGTAAAACCCTAGGCACGACATACTCACATATGCACCTACTCGAATTAGGGTTTTGCGTGTGTCTTCGTCTAATATTGTTTAATATATTTTCAGCTGGCTATTTGTTAACTCTTTAGATTTTTCATAAGTAGACTCTCATCCTACTTTGGATAATGTTTGTATATGATGCGTAAACGTTGCATTCTAACCTGCTATCATATGTTGTCGTTGATTGATGATAACCTCTTGCTATTGGTTACTTGTTTATGATGTTTTCGGATATGCTTGAAGATAGTGGTTCAAATTTGTTGGTTATAACATGTTTTTATATGTCTCAATGATTCGGCCATGTCTATATGTATATACTCGAGTTTAAACATTGTTCTTCCATTTGGTATGTGTTGAGTGCTTTGCCTATGTTGTAAACTGAGTTGTTCTAATATGTTGCTCTAACACTTGCCTATGTTGTTCTAATATTTTCAAGCCGTAACCTGAGATGATCAATGCTTGATTTCATGATTATATGACTCATGGCATTCACATGTTCATATGGTTCATGAAAAGAAAAGTGTTACGAGTCTCATGTCACATGCATTTGGGTTGTATATTGTTTTCAAATAAAAGAGTATGTACATATTTTATAATGACTCCAAATGCTATGATAAGGGAATGTCCTCGTGGAACTCCTCTGTTCACTTTGGAGTGTCTAAATTGGAGTGATAGCCCCTGGGTTGACAAAGTATCATTGACAGATCTCGAATGGATCCTTATGAAAAGGATACTGGAGCGGGGTAGCACCTAAAGCTAGTGGGTGCCTCACATGTGTTATATGCAGTGAAGATGAAATTGCTAACTACAGCATAGTTAAGGATTATGACGTAGTCACCACGATCAAGTGGGCCGTTGGATTATGCGGTAACTAGAAGGGAACCAATGGTGCATATGAGAGCTGTTGAAGTATCCAAACTACATGCTACAATAAGTGAACAAATCAATGAGTTAAAGATATAGTACATGTATATTGTTCAATGTGCAAAAATGGAAAGAGACGTTTTATTTAAAAGTTAAGTTGCATAAGCCAAGTTTTTGTGTCAAGTACATGTCCATGCATTCATTTCATTTTTTGCCGCTATATGCCTATGTTATCTGTTATATGTTGTTTATTTGTTTACTGAGATTTCTCGAAATCTCAACTTGATAGTTTTCACTACCATTCCCAACTCGAAATGGTAGGAATTGTGGAGGTACGCGAAACCTTAAAGAGCAATGAATGAGATTAATGAACTGATAGAGGATGAGTTTACAGTAGAGGCTTGTTATAATTTGCTGCCGCCATATTGGAGCTCGCAGCATAGCATCTTAAGGATATTCTAGAAGCCCTTAATAAGGATGATCGCCAGACCAGGTCACCCAAACCCATAGAGGCATCTAAGTTAAAGAAGCACATGGATTTTATGACAGGATATCTTAAACAAGTAAGAGATTGTTCTGTTGAGGTAAAGGAAGTTGCTTCTAGCTTAGGACTTCCTAAGCTAGAGTCCCTGCAGACAAGGGGAATTTTCTTGAGCGTAACTAGCGAAGAGGTCTTAGTGCTAATAAAGTTTCTTGTTTCTTAAATTGAGGTTTACTTTTGGAGATCCCTATTGTTTTTGGGAGATTTCAATACATTATCTATTTTGAAGTAATTTGAACAAATGAAATATTTTGGGATAATTAGTTTATGGTAAAATGATATATTACAAATTGCTCTAAATTTTACTTAGATTTACATGAATTTCTACTACGATTTATTGTATATAGCTAGAATATAATAGGGGCATTGCATCTTAACTGTCATGTACGGGAGTATGTAGTCTTGTGTTACATGTCTGGACGCTTCAGTCAAGGTCCAATCCCATGTAGGGGCTACAGACATCATAGAAAATACTTACAAAGGGTTCAAAATGGCAAGCAAAAGGGGTCAGGAAAGCTATCTGAGAGCACTTCTAAGTTTGTCTCCAAGAAATATGTGGGAAAAGGGATGAAATGATTAGGCGATGGTCTGAATGCCTCATACACAATCTGAGGGATGAAGAGAGGACTTGAGTGACACTTGAGTGATGGTGGTTTTGACCAAAACAAAGGGCAAACCAACCCATGGCAATGGCTGTCTAGAGCTGTCGTGTGGATGGATGGTGATGATGTGGATTTTGCTCTAACATCAAGTACAATTGGGGGCTGAATTGAGCAGAGCTTTGTCAGCCATGGAAGGGGAGAAACTTCCTCCACAAGCCTTGCCAAAGTGGTTGAATTTCATGGGCTTCAATTTGGGGGTTTAAAGAGGGTTTGGCTAGAGTTTGGATTACTATAAAGCTAAAATCTAATTTTTCTCGGTCCAATAAGATTTTCAAGGTTTAAAGGGTTAAATAATGATGTCATAACATGAATTTGATTAGTCAATAGCATGTGGAAGTGATTTAATTGAATGATTAAACACTAAGCTAGAAACTAGATCCATTTAGGGTTTGGAAACAAGTTTGGAGTTTGGGAAAACTGTTTAGGGTTTCAGCTTCAACCAAACTTTTGGAGTTTCAATTGGATTTTAGTATTTAGGGTTTCTCTAGTGTGGAAACCCTCTATGGTTTGGCACAATTGGATGGTTGGATGGAATAAGATTTTGCTTAGATGGCATGATCTCTATGCTTGATTACCTTCACATTGCCATCTCTTGATTTCTCTTAGTGCCAAGTTTTCAATACTATTCACCAAGTGTTGCTAAAATCTTGCCAAGTATCCAAATAAAATTTCGCTAACCTAATTTAGACATTTCATACTATGATTTTCAAAACACTGCACTTGGTTCTACTATCGAGGTTACTATTTACTCCAGAAAAATGACAAATAAATTTTGCACTGAAAAATCTTAAGTAATCATACTAACTTAATAGTGCAATTTGTTGATCGAAATTCAACTTCGAAGTACCCCAAAATAATCAAAATGCATTTTTGATCAAGCGTTTCATCCAAAATCTGAAAATGGATTTATTGTGCCATAAAGTCCTAAATATTCCTCTAAGTCTAATAACTCAAACCATTTCTTATCCTAACAGTTCTAACTACCTCAAATAAATAAAATCACTTTTTTGGCTCCATAGTGAGTGGTAATATTGACTATGGTAACAGACCAAAACCTATGAAATTGATCAATTCGAGAAAGCCTATAAAGTTTTCATGAGATTTCTAAAGCCTGAAGAAATTCATCCATTGAATTTATGGTGGGCTGTTACATTCTTGACTTGTTGAGACTATTCAGGCCTCAATCAGTGTTGTATGGAACCCCAGACAATGGTCTGGTGCAGTTGTATGGTGTCTGTGCATTGATCCATGGCAGTGAGGAGTAAATATATGCAGGAAAATTAGAATAGAGAGAAACACATAGATTTATATGNTGTTGTATGGAACCCCAGACAATGGTCTGGTGCAGTTGTATGGTGTCTGTGCATTGATCCATGGCAGTGAGGAGTAAATATATGCAGGAAAATTAGAATAGAGAGAGACACATAGATTTATATAGTTCGACACTGGCACACGTCCACAGGTCATTTGGAAAGGTGAATCCTCTATAATACATTTGTTTTACACTCTCTCATAATCTCTCATCATCACTATACAATGGAGATTATATCTCTATTTTCGGGTGGAGATCTCGTCGCTGGAGTCCTTGCCATGAGGTTGAAGAAGTTGAAATCCACCTAAAGGTCATCTGTAAGCCTCCTTTATCATTTACTCCTCCCTTGCTTTATGTCTCATCTTCTTTCCTTTACGTCTTATCTCCACTTTTTCTCATGACACCTTTTTCCTTCCCCAACTCTTTGTCCCCTCCTTCCTTCTCTCCTTCTTCCTTCCTGATGAGTCCCCTCATATGGGGTTGGGCTTGGAAACCTAGTATGGGCCTGGGATATTATATCCCCTCCAGTACAATTGTTAACGCCTAAAAATATCACAAGAAGCTGGAAGGGGAGAAATAGTCATCCTCGGCCTGCTAAGACTACTCACGCTACAAAATCCTTTCCATTTTTGAGCCTCAATTGGAGTTGCATAGAGCCCCTGGTGGTGGTCTGGTGCAGCTGTACAATGTCTATGCGTTCATCCATGGCAGTAAGCAGTAAATATATGTAGGGGAAATAAAAGAGAGGGTGAAAATTCGAGCAATAAAGGCTAGAAAAGTTATCTGAGAGTTCCTCTAGATTCCTCTCCAAGAAAATGTCTCTAAAGTGACCAAAGTGAAATCACCAAGGATGAGACTTATACTTCAGGAGGTGTGAAAGGAGATGTCTGAGTGGTATTTTGGGTAATGTGGTGTTAGCAAAACCATATGTTAGACTAGGTGCCACAGCCCATGGTTTTTCAACCTACTACTGCCATGTGAGAGGAGGGTGGTGAAGTGGCTCTTGGCCTTCCCATCAACCACTATTTGGGACTGACTTGGGTAGTGAAAGGACACCTATGGCAGGGGGAAACTTTCTCAAACTTTCTTTGGTGGTGCAATTGCGCGGGCCTTAATGGGCCTTAACTGAATGGGTCATCATTTGGGGTTTCAATTGTGTTTCTAATAAGTCAAATTTAATTTTTCTTGGCCCAATAAAAATACCAAGGTATAAAAGAATAAATTAAGATGTATGATAGGAATTTGAGTGGTTAATAGCATGGGGAAGTGATTTAATCAAGTGATTAAATATAAAGCTACAACCAATAACAATTAGGGTTTAAAAGGAAACATTTGAGGTTTGGCGAAAATATTTGGGGTTTCAGTTTTCACCAAGATTTTTGGGTTTTAATTGGATTTCAAGTATTTGGATTTTCACTAGGGTTTAAATCATTTTTGTTTTGGCACAAGTTGGATGGAATAATGTTTGGCTTAGGTGACATAATCACAAAACTTGATTTTCCTTCACATTTCCATCTCCTGGTTCCTCTTGGTGCCAAGTGTCCAATACTATTTACCAAGTGTGGTTAAAATCTTGCCAAGTGTCCAAAGGAAATGCCTTTTTGAAAAATTTTTGTCAAGAAAATGAAAATCGTTTTATTGCGCCGTAAAATCCTAAATACTCATATTAGACTAATGACACAAACCGTTTTACATTCTTACACTCCTATGTATCTCAATAAATAAAATCGTATTTTTGGCACCGTAGTGAGTAGTAAAACTCACAGTGCTGACAGACTAAAACCTACATGATTGCTCGATTAGTGAAACCTTCTAGAATTTTCAAGAGGTTCCTAATACCTAAAGAAATTCATCTGTTGAATTTTTGGCGGGCTGTTACAAATAGCTATATGGTAACGAGCCTCTATGGTTAGCTCGTCCTCAATCAGTTCAAGTAAGCTAAAAGTGTATGTTTTAACCATTAGACTTTTTTTAAAGCAAAACACTAGAACCAAGCCTGTGTTAAGGTTTAGACTTACTAACCCTAATCGGTTTTAAGCCATAAACATGCATATCGTGAGAAACCCTAGGGTTGAATCACATCAACCCTCCATATCTTTGTGTGAACCCTAATGGCCAAGTCTCTCTGTGTGTGTGGTTTTACTCCAACAACCCTTAGTAGCCATAAGGTGCATGGCACTTAAGATTGTGGTTCTTCAAATGGCGACTAGATAAAATTCTTCAAGAAACCCTAGCTATGGTTGAACCATATCTACGATATTTTTCCTTACTTTTTCATCAAAGACTTGGTTTTAAAGAAAAACTCTAAAGGTTAACCACACTCAAATCTGAACTTTGAGCATGGTTCATCCTTCCATGGCTAACCCTCTTACTCCATCATTTCTATGGTGCTTTCTAAAAAATGCAATACTTCTCTTGGTCTTTACAAACCGAAACCTTCCTCACCCTTTTTTGGTATGTGTGTGTGTGTGTGTGTGCAAGAAGAAAATGAGGCTCAGGTTGGGCGCCAATTGGCCCCCTTCTTCTAGCCCTAGGTGAAAGCCCCTTCATCTTCTCCTCATCATTGCTTCTCTTGGGAACCTAAGGGTCTCCCTTGTATGGAGGACATGTAGCGCTTCCCTAGCCAAATCCCATGCCTTCTTCCAACCCTTTTGTGTCTAGATGCAATGAACCTAAGGTTAAGCAATGCATGGTTTACAAATGGCATGGAGCGGACTTATGGGTCTTGCCATTCCCAAAATCCTCCTTGTCTCTTTCATCAAAGATTCTTCTAGAAGCTATTTTGTTAGAGGTGTGTACATCACATGGCCGAAACCTAGAGTTTTCTAAAGACGTCACAACCTATCTTGCATGCTTGCCAAGTGTCCAAATTCACTAAGATTTTTGAAACCCTAATCCCAAATCTGAAATTTCCCATGTCTCTCTTGCACTTCCTCATGATTGCATTTTCTAGAGATTTTAAAGTACTTATGCATGAATGCCATGTGGCAAACATAGCGAGGGTGGCATGTATGTCTCTTGGATTTTTGAAATCCACTTCTCTTCTTCCCTTCTTCCACTTTTGAGTCCAAATAAAATGAATCCATAGGGTGAGATTGCATGATTTCCAAGTAGCATGGTGGAAGGTAGGGTTGGCATGTGATAAGTCTTATTTTTATGTGATTTTTATCACTCTTTTATTTATAAAAAGTGTCATTTTTCCTTCAATACTATTGATTTTATTTTGTTTCTATATATTTTTATTTATTTTATTGTATTTAAAGGAATGAGAAGATTTAGTGCAAAACGATAGCATTTTGGTACAAAAAAAGCAACTACAGATCGAGACTGATGAAAGGCAACTAGATCTGAAGAGAGCTTATGAGATTTGGGCGAGGAGCCTTTCCCATGGGCAACAAAAAGATTTCTCTCACCCAAAGGCAAGAAGACTTACCTCTTGGTAGGCGAGGAGACTCACAAGCAGAAGGCACAACTAAAAGGCGCGAAAACTTGGCGACAAGGCTCTAGGCGGTTTGATTGGCCAACTAATCTAAACGACCAACTTAAAAGAACAACCTAAACGACATCTTGGGCAACAACGAGACAAAAGGCAAGCAGCTTTACCGCTCAGTAGGTTGGTGAGAGAGTTCTATCATCCTGATCAGGAGTCTTTCCACTTGGTAGGTGAGGAGACCAGTTATATTCAACGCACATGGCATCTACCCTGTGGGATAATTCCTCCTGACAGGGATCAATCTGCTAATGACCACCAAATTTGAGTTTCACAATCAATCTATTGGCGACCAAATCATCCCGAACTCTACAATTCAAACCACATATCAATGAATCTTCCATTTTAGATAATCTCGTTATTCTTGGGATAATTCCTTTTATGTTAACAATTTTCTTTAGAAACTGTTTTTCAAATTTTCAGGCTTGATTGTAGCCGCATTTATTTTGTTTCCTGATTTGAATTTTGACATCTATTTAATCCCATCTTATGGGATGAATAGGGGAGTTTTTTTAGAGTTTTAGAGAGTCTGAGTTTAGCTTTTGATATTCCAGAGTTTGTTCTTTAAGTTTCTTTCAAGGAGGCAAATCTGGGGATGCAGAGGCAAGAACCGCATGCTTCATCAACTGACTCCAATAAAGAACACTAGTTTTATTGTTTTTCTTTTCAATTTCATTATGAACTAATTTTATTTTCTAGAGCTTTGATGTAGCCCAGCATTGTACACACAATTTATATTCTAAGTTATTTTATTTTCAATATTTCCATGATTGAGTGTTTATTCCTTGTTCTTAATGCTTGCAATTTTTTAGCTAACTATTGTTCGATCTATTGAATCACAATGAGACCGATAGGTGATTTGTGATTAAGGCTCTAAGATTAAGTACCATTAGTTGAGCGAAAGTAGAGATACTTTACCCCGATTAATGTGATTTTCAAAAAGAAAAAATCCAAAGAACTTAATGAGTTTCCAATTAATTAAATTCACATAGAGATATGGAGTTATTAGTTAGAGATATTTTTGGTATTGTTCGAAAGAAAATATTGAATAGTTAAGAGATTTTTATGATCAACTTGGGATAATTGGAATTATATAACAAGAAATAATAAATTGTGTGGGATTTGCTAGGTGAAATCAAATGCTCTAGATCTATCCTTATTATCTTTAAATTCTTAATTTTAATGCTATTGTCTTCAATTTAATTTAGATAATCCATCCTTCAAATTTCATTTTTTTCCAAATAGTAATCAATTTAGTCAATTTCAATACTCAATAGCTTAATTATTCCATGTGGATTCGATATTTGTTTTCTTTAAAACACTTTACTACTTGTTTCGATTCTGTGCACTTGCAGAGATATTTTTATATGAACAACATGTGCCCTAGGTGAGCCGAAATCCTAAAGGCTTTCCTCCCTTTTTTTTTTTTTTTTAGAAAGAGCGGGCAATCACCTGTCCAATAGTGACACCCTCCTGAATTTATTAATGAAACCCTCACTTATGGCGGAGGAAAACCGTGGTAACAAAACAAACCCTTAACAAAACAAACTTCACAAAACCAATTCCGAAAAAACCCCTAGACAAGTCTATGCAAAATGAAAAGAAAAAAGAAACATGAAATATCAAAGACAAGAAACTTAACGACTTCACAAGGAAGGGAGCCCAGCTGAATCCAACCTGAGCAAACCACGCAAGACTCAAGGTAAAATAGAATTATTATTGTAGACCAAAGTAGCACCATTGGCACCCTCCTAAGCCAACCAATCAGCCACCTTATTTCCTTCACGAAAAAACATGCTGAAAATGACAATTAATAGATTGCACCAAAACAACAAATTCGTCCCAATAATCCTCAAGATACCAAACTCCACACCTCCCTCTATGCCACCAAGACATAACCGCCATCGAGTCTACCTTAACAATCACATTAAAAAGGTTAAGTGTCTTGCACAAACGCATGCCATATAGAAGCGCGAGAAGTTCGGCTTTATTATTAGAACCAACACCAATGGGAGAAGCGAAAGCTTGCACAAGCCGTCCAACGTCATTTTGAATGACCCCACCAATACTACTAGAACCCGGGTTGCCAAGACTACTACCATCTGTATTCAATTTAAACCATCCCGAATGTGGTTTATGCCATTTTACAAGAGTGCACTGCCTATTTTTTAAAGGGACTGTTTTTATCTGTAAAGTCTCAAGAATCATGCCATCAAAACAAGATAAACTGTAAGAATTGTTAGCCACCTGACCAATAGAACCAATCCATACACAAATAGATTTGACAACAGCTTCATGCGACTCCAAAATACCCTCCATACGAGCAAGGCATCTCCTCCTCCAAAGTCTCCAAGAAACTATGACAGGCAAAAGGCCAACCAAAACACCCACCTGTGAATTGGACTTAGCACGCCGGAACCAGGAAGTAACATGGTGGTTCCAATTCCTACCCAGAGGAATTCCAAAAAGATTACCAAAACAAGCCCAGATTTTTTTAGGAAAATCTCCCTAAAAGAGAACATGATTAATGTCTTCATATTGACCTGCAAAACAACACTCACATTTGGAAACAATAGGGATGCCAATACGACGCAACCAATCATCCACACTCAACACCCTATGCCAGGCCTTCCAAAATTGGATAGACATTTTTAAGGGAAGACTCTTATGCCAAATCCAAGAATGCCAGTCAAGAGGAGAACCTCAGACTCTGATACACTGCCAAGCAGATTTAGTAGAAAACATTCCTGCATCAGTTTGTGTCTAGACAAGAACATCTTTTCCCGAATTATGCCCAAATAAAGAAACTAGAATATCATCAACATGTTCCAAACCCACCAGGTTCTCTAGCAAATTCATGTCCCAACTGTCAGATAACCAACAATCTTTAATTTTTAACAAAGGCTAACCCACAATAGGCAAGTCATTAACCAAGGGGCCATTCTCCCTCCATTTATCATACCAGAAAAAAAAAATATCACCTTCTCTAACACGCCATTTGGAATTATTCAACATCAAAGGAATACAATGAGCAACCATTTTCCAAAATCTCGAGTCTTTACCAACATCAATAAGAAACCAAGGTTTCAATCCTACATATTTTGCCTTAAAAAAAGTTGCCTAGAGAGAGTTACCTTGAAGAAGGTTTCAAGCAAACCTCATATGCAAAGCTGTCTAAGTGTCCTGGAGATGCCTCAAACCGAGACCTCCTTCTGCCATAGGCTTACAAATATGTTTTCAAGCCACCTATTTCTTTTTATCTCTTCCATTAGACTCCCCCCAAAAGAAAGAGTTCATAACCTGGTGAAGCTTATTGATTACAGCTTGAGGGACCTGTAAAACAGCAAAAAGGTGAAGGGCCATACTAGAAATAACATGACGTAATAAAACCAGTTTCCCTCCGGCCGACAAAAGGCACATTTTCCAACCACTGATTTTTTGTCTCACTTTATTAACCATCCCTTCAAGATGTATTTGCTTAAGAAGACCGAGGATAATGGGAACTCCAAGATATTGGAACGGAAATTGCCCCTCCATGAATCCAGTACTACGGAGAAGATGCCGCTTGCGAGTAGAGGAGATTCTATTCGAGCAAAATAAAGCAAACTTTTGTTTATTAATAACATGTCCTGACCATCTTTCATATTGACCCAAGATACTTAGAAGCACACGGACCGACCTTTGGCTCCCATTAGAAAAAATAACCACATCGTCAGCATACATAAGGTGAGAAATAATAGGCATAACTCTGGCTTGATGGAAATGACCAAAAGTATTCGCCCTCACACTCTGATGAATTAGGCGGGAAAGTATCTCCTGCTGAATAATAAACAAATAAGAGGATAGAGGATCACCTTGTCGAAGACCACGACCACCCGTGAAAAATCCTTTTATTGTCCCATTCATTATAATAGAGTACCAGGGACAAGAAATGCAAAAGAAGATCAATTCACAAAATTGAGGTGAGAAACCAAACCTCAACATGACCTTAATCAGAAAATTCCAAGCCACCTGATCATAAGCTTTTGCCATATCTACTTTTAGCATAATGTTATCCCCATGCTTCCTTTTATTAAGAGAATAAATCATATCCTGAATAAGGCTTACATTCTAAAAAATATGTCTACCTAGAATAAGGTGCCTTGCTCTAGAGAAACCAGACGAGGCAAAAGACTAGATAAACGCTTCACAATTATCTCAAAACAAAGTTTATAAAAAACCGAACAAAGGCTGATAGGACGAAACTTGTCAAAACCTGTCAGAGCATCCACCTTTGGGAAGACACTTAGAAGCAAAGAATTCCAACACTGCATTCCACAAATCCTGTTTGACCAACTCCCAGCAACTCTTATAAAAACCCGAGCCAAAACCATCAGGACTAGAGTACTATTAATTGGAATAGAAGACCAAGCATCAAATACTTCCTCTAAAGAGGAAACACAAAGCAAAGAGGCATTCTCCTCCATAGAAATAACCGGATCTATAAGACCCTCAAAAATAGGTTGCTCAGCTGGTGGTTCACCTTGAAGAAAAGCTGAAAAATAATCAACTGCACCTTGGTGAATGCTCCCCGGAGAATCAAACACAAAAATCATTCGACCGCATATTAAGAACCCGCTTACGCCTTTTATTGGCTAAACAAGCATGAAAAAATTTGGAATTCCTGTCACCATCCATCCCCCATTTAAGCTTTGCCATTTGATTTAAACGAATTTCTTCCCGACGCCGCCAAGTTGCCAATTCCGCATTAACCACCTGTAACTCTTTATCAACGTTATCATCGCAATTTGTTTGAAGTTGTGACTCAAGCTCCGCAACCTAAGTTTCAAGAGCAACAATCCGACCCAAAGTATGACCAAAGACCCTTTTATTCCATTTTCGCAAGGCAACCTTAGTCTGTTTTAGCTTCATAACCAAAGTCTAAATGGCTGAACCACCTGCACAAGAAGACCAAGCTTGTCGAACACAATCAAGAAAGTTATGATGTTCCACCCACATCTGTTGGAAATGAAATGGGGCTGGACCATAAAAGAAAGGGTCTTGCTTAAACTCTATAAACATAGGAGCATGATCCGACGTAGAGCGAGACAAATAAGAGCAAATAGCATTAAGGAACAACAAAAGAGAAGAGGCATCCACCAGGGCACGGTCCAACCATGCCCAAGAATGAGCAAGGCCATATTGCCCACTGCACCAAGAAAAGGCACTCTCCTTCAATGCCATATCAAGCAAACCCCCTGATGAATCCAGTTATTAAAATCCTCCATAGCTGTAAGAGGACTAGGCCTGCCTCTACGTCTCTCTAAATCATTTCGGATAATATTAAAATCACCAACAAACATACAAGGGTTAGAACCCATATTTTGAATACTCAAAGAGTCCAACAAAAAAAGCCGTTCGGCCATGGTACATTTTAGGCCTGCAACCCGGCTTGGTACAACCGGGTTTGGGCCCGATCTGACCCGAGTTGCCTCCTTTATGGCGCCAAACCAATCCGATCCGACCTAAATAAAATAAATCGGATCGAACCCATACAACCCGGGGGAAAAAAAAAACAAACAAACAAAACAAAACTACTTTCACATCGATTTACAAAACCTCTATGTGATCTAAATCTTACATCTACAATCATCCTCAAATTCAAGAACAGACCCAAAAACTGAATGGAAGCCACTTGCAGAAGAAAAACGAAGGATCTCAGATCTACAATTGTCCTCAAATTCAAAAAAAGACCCAAAAAATTACTTACAGAATGGAAGAGCCACTTGCAGAAGAAAAACGAAGGAAAAATAAAAAATAAAGAGAAAAAGGGAAACGAAAACATCACCATCGCCATCATCAATGAGCTGCGTTTGGAGTTTCTCCAAAATTCAACCCTAACCTTCACTACATAGCTTCAACCGAACCTCTCCCCACTCTTCTCTGCAATGCCCAGTGACCCACTCCCATCTCCCCTTCCTCAAGAGGCCATAACAAACATCAAACACACTCAGTAACCTCTCTCTCTCTCTCTGCTAGCTATTTATGGGTCGATGCAAGCTGGGAATTGAAGATGAAGACAAAGAGCGAAGACACACCTCTGCCCATCCTTGCGGAGAACGAAGATGAAGAGCTTCAACTTGGTCAGCGAAATGGCTTTTGATACTAAGAAAATTCATATCTTCTCCAAAACTCGCTGCTTCTCCTTCTTCTGCAGTTGTTCATCATGAAATAGTCATTGTTTCTGCAACAACACTCTGTTTCTGCAACAGACACGGGGAGTGAACTCTCTTGGCTTTACTGCAAAAAAAACCCCCAAACTTCCGCTCCATATTCGCTCGCCTGCGACTCGAATAACCTCTGCCACGCGAAGGTCTCCCACGCAGATGCCTCGTCCAATGGAGGAAACCTCGTGTACGAATTGAACGGCGAGTTGAAGATGGAAGGCAGGGTTCTCATCTGGATTTGGGCGGCTAGGGTTGAGAACTGAAGAATAAGATCAGTATGCTTTTATAGTCGGACGGTTAACACTCAAAACAAAGACCCGCTACTAGTCGGGTTGGAGATCCGAAACAAATTATAACCCAATCGGAGTCGGGTCGGGTCGAGTCGAGTTATTTTAATCAGGCTCGACGGATTATCGAATTAAATGCACAGCCCTAGTACATTTTGCATAAATAATAGTAAGCAAAAACATTTCAGCCCCTTCACCTACTTGGAGAGAGACATATTGCCCTCCCATTCGAACCAAACTCACTTCCAGGGTACTATCCCAAAAAATCCAGATTTTCCCCCCTCAACCTCATTAGAAAGGAAATTTTCAAATTTCAAAGCACGTCCCAATCTTCTAGCAACATCAAGGTTTTGAAAAGGCTCCAAAAGAGCAACAATTTTTGGTCTAAACTGACCAATCAACTTTTTTAATCTACCTTTAGAGGTCCAAATACCCCTAATGTTCCAAACTAAAATAGGATCAAACATTAAGCAAGAAATTTAGCAAGAACCCGAGAAGAGCTTCTCACTTTAACAAACTTCTT
This sequence comes from Pterocarya stenoptera, assembly GCA_003123785.1. Lineage (NCBI taxonomy): Eukaryota > Viridiplantae > Streptophyta > Magnoliopsida > Fagales > Juglandaceae > Pterocarya > Pterocarya stenoptera. The sequence goes on along the minus strand of QEOT01005072.1, from coordinate 59,965 downwards.
TTTCTTATATTTTCTTTTTCCTTCATTGGCCTCAGATTCAATCAAGTACTCCTTATCTTGTGACAAAACTTCTGGGCATAATTCTGGCTCTGGTTCAGAAATCCAATCTTCCACAATCGAGTGTTCCACATCAGGTTCCTCTTCCGGTTCATCTGGTTCATCATCCACAGCCAACTCAATTTCCTAGGTACTAACAGGAGTAAAGGCTTTCCTCCTTCACTTGGCTTCTTCTAGAAGCTTTAGGGCTTCAATGCATGAGAGACAAGTGGTGGATGCTTCTTAGAAAAGATGACACTCCCTTTCCCTAGGAGCCTAATGAGCTTGGTTTAGGGAAACTCAAGGGTTTCTCATGCAAAAAAGGGCACCTCTCTCTTACTCAAAATCCTAATTAGTTCTTTTTCAAACCCTAAACCCTTAAAGGGTCTAAATGACTTAGTGTTGGGTTTCTTCCCTTGGGCTTGGGCACCTATTGCATGAACAAAACATGGCCAAGTCAATCTTACACCCTTAACCTTCTCCAATCATCACGCTTAAGTCCATTTGGATCAAAACAAAAAATAAAATAAATAAAAGTAAGGACCTAGCTTAGACTGGGTTACTACAATCAGTGAGATCAGTTACCATAAAATTTTCCTCTGAGCAAACCTTCTTAACCAACTTCCTGCTTCCAAATAATTTCTCCCACATCATCTTCATCAAACTCAGCTCAGATAACTACCTTCTTTGGCCTGCTCAAATCATCCCCTACCTTCACGGTCAAGATCTTTATCACTTTATCAATGGTTCATCTCCACCTCCTCCCAATTCTTCCACCTACTTCACCTTCTCCATCCATTTCCTCTACTCCTACGCCCAATCCTGCTTACCTTCAATGGAGATGAACCGATCAACTACTTATTAGTGCCCTCCTTTCATCTCTCACTGAATCTATTCTTTCCCAAGCAATATCATCTCATTCCTCTTGAGAACTCTGGGTCTCACTCGAAACCATGTTTGCTTCTCAATCTCAGGCCAAAAATTTTTCAAATTCACCACCAACTCACAAATCTCAAAAAAGGGTCCCTCTCTATGACTGACTACTACAGAAAAGTTCATCTTCTTTCCGATTCTATGACTGCTGCCAAAGAACCACTCCGTGACTCTAAAGTTGTCTCTTACCTCCTAAACGGTCTCACCTCTGATTTCGAGTCCTTTATTACCTCAGCCTCTACTCGTGCTACCCCCATAAGCTCAACCTAGTTGTTTAATCTGCTTCTAACTTTCAAAAGTCATGTTTCTCTCAACATCACTCAACACGGTCTTCTACTAGCCCCTTCTACTAACATCACTACCCCTTCCTTTCCTTGTGGTGGCAGGATTGGTTTTCGTGGTGGTCGAAACTTTTCTCGTGGTGGCAGAAATCATGGTGGTCGACCTTCCTTCTTTTTCTCCATCCTCCCACAATCTCAACAAACTAACCTGCCAAGTTTGTAACTATGTAGGCCATGTTGCTCCTCAATGCTATTACCGTTTTGATCAAGCCTACCAATACAATACTCCAAAATCTCCTTCGGCTCACTACACTGCCTCTCAGTCCTTCTCCAACTCTCAATGATATCCTGACTCAGCTGCAAAAAATCAAAATAACCTCTAATATTCAAAATTGTAATCTCTCCTCTGAACCATATAATGGCCCTGAGCAGTGAGCAAATAATGGTTGGTGATGGTAATAATATCCCTATAACTCACATTGGTGATTCTTGGTTATCCTCCTCCTCTTCAAATTTTGTTCTTCACAATTTATTACATGTTCCTCAAATCACAAAAAATTTAGTCTCTGTTTATCATTTTTGTCATGATAATGGTGTTTATTTTGAGTTTCATGATTCCTATGTTTCTGTGAAGGACAAACAATCCGGGACACTTCTACTCAAGAGACCAACACATAATGGACTTTACTTATTTCCTCCTCTAGTCTACAACAACTCGTCCCTTGCTGCTCTTGTTGGTGAATGAACATCAATTGCTCAATGGCACCATAGACTTGGCCACCCATCACTTCAGCTTGTGTCTTCCATTCTTCGCAATAAATGTTTACCATTTCTTCCTACTGAACCTTCCTTTTTCTGTTCTACTTGTCCACTTGCTAAATGTAGATAGCTATCTTTTAAGCCTAATGCTACTCGGTCCACAAGACCTTTACACTTAATATTTGTTGATGTTTGGGGACCCTTACCTTATATTTCACATGATGGTTTTTGATATTACATTTCCTTTGTTGATGATTACAGTCGATATACCTGGTTTTATCCGCTTGCCTCTAACGGTGATGCCACATCAACCTTTGTCATTTTTCAAAAAAAAAATGTTGAACGACTATTTGTGCCAAAATTAAAATTGTTAAAAGTGATTGGAGTGGAGAATTTCAACCCCTAACCAATCTTTTAAAAAATCAAGGTATTACACATCGACTGTCGTATCCCCACACACATCAGCAAAATGGTGTTCTGGAGAGAAAACATCGCCATATCGTTGAAACCAGTCACTCTCTTAGCAATAGCATCACTTCCTTACAAATTTTGGTTTGATGCTTTCCATGCTGCAACTTATCTCATTAATCTTCTTCCCTCTCCTTTTCTTCATAACAAATCACCACATCTTCTTCTCTTTAAAGATGAACCAGACTATTTATTTCTCAAGGTCTTTAGTTCCGAATGTTGGCCCAACCTTCAGCCCTATATTAATCATAAAATCCATCTTCATTTTCTGCCGTTTCTCTTTCTTGGATACAGTCCTATATACAAAGAATATAAATGTTTACATCTTCCATCTAATCGGTTGTACATATCTTGTGACGTTCTCTTCAATGAAAGTTCTTTTCCCTACTCTGCTTCTTCTAATACTGACCTCAACTCTTGTTCGTCCTTTGTGGCCTCAAATCCATCTCACCAAACACATACGACCCTCCCTATTTTCCTTCCACCAAACCCGGGCCCAACATCATCCAATAACCTCAGCCCATCCATCCTAAACAGAAGCCCCACTTCATCCGACCCAACCTCATTCAATAACCTCAGCCTATCCACTTCGTCAGACCCATCACTAGAGTCTTCGTCCCTTCCACAAGATATCCAATCTTCTCCTCTCTCGAACCAGACTCTCACTAACCCTAGCCCCTCAAATCTCCCCATGCCTCCACTTCCACGCTCACCGATTATTACAAGATCCAAAACCAATAGCTCTCATCCCAAATTGTTCACCCTTGGCCAAATCCCTTACCCCACTCCTCGGCACTGTCTCTCCCTCACCATCGATGTTCTCGAAGAGCCATCATCCTACACAAAGGCCTCATGTTTTCCCGAGTGGTGTGATGTCATGAGCAGAGAATTTCAAGCTCTTCTCCAGAGCAACACTTGGTCCCTTGTTCCCCCTCCCCCTTCCTCTAATATTGTTGGCTACAGGTGGGTGTTCTACACCAAGCACAAACCCGACGACTCCATTGAAAGACGGAAGGCCAGACTCGTTGCCAAGGGATTCCACCAGCAAGAAGGCGTTGACTACGCTGAGACATTTAGCCCAGTTGTCAAACCATCCACAATCTGCCTTGTTCTCACTCTATGAGTTTCTCACGAGTGGCCTTTTCGTCAATTGGACACCCAAAACGCCTTCCTCCATGGCGATCTCAACAAAACCGTCTACATGTTTCAGTCGATTGGGTTTGTTCACCCTGCACATCCCGAGTACGTGTGTCTCTTGAACAAGGCCATTTATGGGCCTCAAACAAGCATCCCATGCTTGGTTTGCTCAGCTTTCCACCTCTTTCTGTGAGTATGGCTTTCTTCCTTCTCAAGCAGACCCATCCCTTTTCATTTACTCATCTCAATCAATACTCATCTATGTTTTAGTGTACGTTGATAATATTATTGTGACAAGCTCCCATCCTTCTCAAATTGATCATCTTATTTCCTATTTAGCTTCTATTTTTCCTGTTACAGATTTAGGTAAATTATCATTTTTTCTTGGTATTGAAATTTGTCATTTGGACAACGGAATTTTACTTTCTCAAAGAAAATATATATGTGATCTCCTTTCCTGTGTCAACATGCTTACTGCCAATGGAGTTAATTCTCCCATGACTACATCTAGTCGACTCTCGATTTCTGATACACCCACTTTTTCGGATCCAACAATGTATCGGAGCATTGTTGGGAGCCTACAATACCTCTCCTTTACTGGACCAGACATTACCTTTACAGTTAATGAAATATGTCAATTCATGCATAATCCAAAACATCCACACTGGCTTGCTGTTAAACGTTTGCTTAGATATCTAAAACAGATGCTTAACTTCGGTCTCTTCATTCATAAGTCATCCTCTCTTCAAATTCAAGCCGTCTCTGATGCAAATTGGGTTATTGCCCTGATGATTGGTGCTCGACAAGTGGTTTTTGCATTTTTCTAGGTAAAAATCTTATTTCATGGTCCTCTCGCAAGCAACTCACTGTTACTTGCTCAAGCACCGAGGCCGAATATAAGGCCCTTGCCAATACAACTGCCGAGTTGCTCTGGATCCAAAATCTGTTAAAGGAACTTCATGTTTTCATTTCAAAACCTCCTCTTCTTTTGTGTGACAATCTCAGTGCAACCTACCTCTCCGTCAATCCCATCCTTCATTCCCGCACCAAACATATGAAAATTGATTTCTATTTTATTCGTGATAGAGTTGCTGTCAAAACTCTTCAAGAAGCCTTCTTACCTTCAAAAGACCAACTGGCTTATGTTCTTACAAAGCCTCTGGCAGTCCCTCAATTTCATATTCTCAGGACGACCTCACTATTGTAAATACTCTGTTAGACTCAAGGGGGCGTATTGAGCCTTCCACGTTGGACTCCAAATCACAAGTGACAAAGCAAGACTCACACATATTAACTATAGCTTTAAAGGCTTCTGGAATTACATAGAAAGATTGTTTAGTGTCCTGTAGACACTACTATAATTGTACTAGCAGAGATTTCTAACAAACTCTACACAATGTTGTGTATTTTGGAAGAGCATGTCCTCTATTTTCCCTTTTGAAATTGCTTTGTATTGCTGTAAAAAGACACCTTGTACACACTGTTTATTAATGAGATATTCAAAATATTCATTCATCTCAAACTCTATTACCGTCTAAAAACCATTTCGTCATCTATGGCATCTATCTTAACTTCACGTTGCTCAGTCAATCTATCTTAAGCCCCACTTTTCAATGATCTCTTCTGACATTCTCACTTCCACCTCTCTCTAATATTCTTACAAATTGTACTTCCTCCTCAGTATAAACTAGGAGACCTGCCTTGCCTAAAGCAAGAGCCTCTTCAGCGCATGCTGTAGCTCCATTGGTTTCTGTTCCGAAGTTTCATTCTCCTGCAAAACTGTCACGGAAAAAACCTTAACAGGGCACGTGCAATGCCAACTCTCCATATTTCAACTTACGGAGTTTTTCACAACTCTATAAAATGAAAGGTAATTTTATAAAATAAAAATGTATTTTTAATAAAATATTATGATTGGGTTAAAAATTGTGATGTTTCATTACTTAAATTTTTTTTTCTTTCTAACAAATATACGAGATATGTTATTCCAATTCGAAAGCTACGTTATTAATATCTCTGAAAAAGAAAAGAAAACCGATCGGCTTTCCAAATAGGAATCTTAAAAGAGCGGTGCTACTTTACTGCTTAAGTAGCACCATGTAACGACCCGATCTTAAGATTAGGATAATTTTTATGTATTTTTTTTCATATAAACTATAAATATTCTATTATTATTATTATTATTATTATTATTATTATTATTATTATATCAGATTTTGCAGTTATTAGTTTTAATAATAGTTATTATTAGTATTATTATTTTTATCATATTTTTATATTGTTCATTTTAATAAGATTATTATCATTTTATTTTTTTAGTATTTTATTAAGACCCACTTTTGTTATAACCAATAGAATTTTGTTTGAATTTAAACTTTATTCTCAATATCCACCCGTAAGCCAAATCTTTATCTCCTAATTGATAAATTTCCTAAGAAAACCAACTCAGTTTATGATCGGTTTCTCAAGCCTTGCACGTCTCTCTCCGTTAGTCACACATGCACGTCACTACGTTTATATTTACCCTTCATACACAGCCCCTTGCACATACTGCCTTCTATTTGTTTTCTCTAGGGTTTTCCTCTATGCCTATATATATATACACACGGTTAGATCTCATATATGAAGAGAACCTCATGCCGCAGACCTTCCTAGCCCACACTCAGCCTCCCTCCACCATGAACCTCCACTCAGTCGTCCCCTCCACGAAAGGTCGAGAGCCACTCCATCGTAGTCGCTTCAACCTCTTCCCCTCACACGGAAGCAACCACGCAAAACCATGGCACTAGTGCAGCTTCTCTACATTGCAACAACTCCACGCTGCCCAGAACACGCCGACGCCACCTCGCTAGAATCCACCACAGTGTACGTCCAAACACTGGCCAGTTGCATCGCAGCCTCGCCACCCAAAGCCAAGCTCCACGCACGGCAGTCCCTGTTTTTCACACCGAAAAACAGAGCACTCGCTCTTCCCTTCACAAGCTGCCTAGCCGTGAACCACCCCGTGCAGAGCACCATGTAAGCCAACGGTCAGCCACATCTCTTCCACCTCGTGCCGACTTGTATGCCGAGAACCACCACTGCCGAGAACCCAGCTCAACAACGTTGCAGCCTCTTGCACCCGTGGATGAGCAACTCGACACAGCCAGTCCAAGTGGTTTTGCCAGTCACCGTAAGGACGTCGGACCACCACCCATGGCGCTAGAATCGGCTGACCTTCCCAGCCCCGTTGAGCCCACTACCTCCCGGTGAGCACACAACCGCCAGCCACCCAACCCAGCCATGTGCTCCTCCTCCCTCTCGGCAGGCTCTATCGTCAGCTCTCTATCCCTCTCTCGGTGTCGCACCACCACAGGGATTCCCCAGTTGCGCCGCCGTGACACCCCCGCTAGTCGCCTGAACCGCCGCACGTCAACTCTTCCACGGTGAGCCCCTGTTTCGCACGTCTCCTTCCCTCTCTCCCGAGCCTCTGTTTCTCTTTATAGTATTAAGTTGCTCTTAGGTTTTAGTTTTAGTAAATGCATATATTGATGAGATTACATATATGTCCTTTCTAAACCAGTATCTTGAACTTGGAGGAGTATTTTATGTATAATTATATTTATAAACCTACATTTTAGTCTATGTTAATTATGGATATTATTACATCATTTTATTTGAGGTGGTGTTGGGCTTAATATTTTAAATGGGAGCTTTTACTTAAATATATATTTATATATATACATATTTATATATATATTAGTATTTAAATTACAGTGGTTAATCGTTTATTTTAAATATTTTAAATCTATGGTATGAAGTGAACCTCTAATATTTTTATAATAGATTTTGAAATTTTTATGCTATTGAAGTTGTAAATTTAAAATAAAGAAATATGTTAAGAGTATTTAAATAATATTGATAATTATTATATTTCTTATAAGATTAAATAATTATATTAAGAAAGTAAATCTATTTTAAGAATTTAGATTTTTATGACTTATTTATAATAGTCTAAGTATTCTATTAAATTATAATATGTTATTAGTATTTTAAGTAATTTAAAATATCATGATTTATTGAATATAGTGTTAAATAGACAATTTATTTGACTATCTTCTAGACTATGAATTTAATTAAGTAGGAAATTAGTACATGTTATTCTAGACAGATTTAGTGACGTTTAAAATACTGCGTTTAGGTGACGAGCTACGAAATGAGATTCAAAAAGAAGCGCAGCAAGGTAAGTAATTTGATCACAAATTAAAATCATCATAGATCAGTTTATATATAAGTATTATTCAAACCAGTTCATTGATAACCAATTTTATGTATCACTCATGTCATATGTAAACATAGCATACAATCAGTTCATTCCGCATCATGTTCAGATTTAGAAATTATAATTATGTATGTATTATGTCATGCATCTTATGGTCATAAGACACGTAAGCTATCTTAAGTTCAAGTGCAAGATAAAATCAGTTTAGTTAATCAGATGGCCATTCAGATACATAGTATCAATACAGTTCAGTTTCAGGGTGGATGTGCAAACCACGGACTTAAGCGTGGTCCATCATAGTATGCTAGAATACTATCAGCGGCAACCCTCGTGGCCAATGGNAAAAACTAAATAAAATAATTCAAACTCAGTGAAATGCTTTATTAAAACAATAATAATTTTAAAACCCATAATCTAACTAATTTAAATTAAATATCAATTTAAATGCACAACAATAATTAATATCAAGAAAACATATAAAATAAATAATTTTCACAACTTAAAATATTATAAAATAATATTCTAAAACTCTCAAAATTCTAAAACAAGGGAATTAATCTTTAAATTAATTAAAATAATCCTTCATTAAAATGTACTAAAATACGGGGTGTTACAATTAGTATTATTATTTTTATCATATTTTTATATTGTTCATTTTAATAAGATTATTATCATTTTATTTTTTTAGTATTTTATTAAGACCCACTTTTGTTATAACCAATAGAATTTTGTTTGAATTTAAACTTTATTCTCAATATCCACCCGTAAGCCAAATCTTTATCTCCTAATTGATAAATTTCCTAAGAAAACCAACTCAGTTTATGATTGGTTTCTCAAGCCTTGCACGTCTCTCTCCGTTAGTCACACATGCACGTCACTACGTTTATATTTACCCTTCATACACAGCCCCTTGCACATACTGCCTTCTATTTGTTTTCTCTAGGGTTTTCCTCCATGCCTATATATATATACACACGGTTAGATCTCATATATGAAGAGAACCTCATGCCGCAGACCTTCCTAGCCCACACTCAGCCTCCCTCCACCATGAACCTCCACTCAGTCGTCCCCTCCACGAAAGGTCAAGAGCCACTCCATCGTAGTCGCTTCAACCTCTTCCCCTCACACGGAAGCAACCACGCAAAACCATGGCACTAGTGCAGCTTCTCTACATTGCAACAACTCCACGCTGCCCAGAACACGCCGACGCCACCTCGCTAGAATCCACCACAGTGTACGTCCAAACACTGGCCAGTTGCATCGCAGCCTCGCCACCCAAAGCCAAGCTTCACGCACGGCAGTCCCTGTTTTTCACACGAAAAAACAGAGCACTCGCTCTTCCCTTCACAAGCTGCCTAGCCGTGAACCACCCCGTGCAGAGCACCATGTAAGCCAACGGTCAGCCACATCTCTTCCACCTCGTGCCGACTTGTATGCCGAGAACCACCACTGCCGAGAACCCAGCTCAACAACGTTGCAGCCTCTTGCACCCGTGGATGAGCAACTCGACACAGCCAGTCCAAGTGGTTTTGCCAGTCACCATAAGGACGTCGGACCACCACCCATGGCGCTAGAATCGGCTGACCATCCCAGCCCCGTTGAGCCCACTACCTCCCGGTGAGCACACAACCGCCAGCCACCCAACCCAGCCATGTGCTCCTCCTCCCTCTCGGCAGGCTCTATCGTCAGCTC